>MU225567.1:1873221-1884228 GCA_018584345.1 Thuja plicata
CCCCCCCCCCCACCCCCCTCAGTTATTCTAACAAACTGGATAATGCAAAATCCCCTAAAGGAATGCCCTGGATGGAAGAACTTTGAGGACTAGTGCAAGATGATATTTGGGAAGAAAGTTTCTGACTATTGGGATAGGCATCACTAGAAGGACCTAACAGTTATTGATAATTCTTTGGGATAGCTTAATAAATTTCTTAACTCTATTATTTTGATTGAGGAAGAAGATAACATAATATGGAAGTATAGCCCGGATGGGAACTTTACTATATCTTCTTTGTATCACCAAGAGTATAAGAATCTTAATGAGCCATGTTGGGACAAAGCACGGATTAAGGACCTTACGCCTAAGATAAATGTTTTCTTCTGGATTATATTGCAAAACAAGATTCTAACTAATGATAACTTGAAAAAAAGAGGTGTTATAATTGTTAATTGATGTTACTTATGTAATCAAGATGAGGAGAATGTTAATCATATGTTTCTTCACTGTCCCTATGTGAAAAATATTTGGGAAAAATGTTTTAAAATCCTGAACATTGAGTGGGTTTTTCCAGAGGATATGTAGATTTTTTTCAACTCTTGGAACCATCCATCAAAGAATGAAATTGTGGTAAAGGTATGGAAGTTTGCTCTTCCCTATGTGTGATGGGGGGTTTGGAAGGAAAGGAATGAGAGATTTTTCAGAAACAAAGAGTCAACTAAAAAAGAGGTCTTCCACAAAATCAAGAGAGTTGTCAAAGAAAACTTGTATCTTAGGGAAAGGTTTATGGAACCATTAAATGAAGATGACAAAATTTTCTTCAATATTGGAAAATTAAAGGTAATTTCATGGATTGTAAGAATAAAACAATGAGAGAAGAAGATAGATGGGACTTCCCTCCTACAGGATGGATGAAAGTTAATTTTGATGGGGCTTCGAAAGGGAACCCGAGGTGGCTAGGTGTGGTATAGTGATAAGAGATGAATATGGAGTATGCAAGGGCATTAAAACTATTCCTATAGGAATTCAAACTAACCATGTCACTGAGGCAAATGCTAATCTCCAAGGGCTAATCCTTGCTAGTGATAAAGGTTGTAAGAAGTTATGGCTCGAGGGTGACTCCCTTAATATAATTAAATGCTTAAATAATGAAACTCTTAT
The DNA here is from genome assembly GCA_018584345.1 of Thuja plicata. NCBI lineage: Eukaryota > Viridiplantae > Streptophyta > Pinopsida > Cupressales > Cupressaceae > Thuja > Thuja plicata. Next base: position 1,874,365 of record MU225567.1, read on the forward strand.
TTCTTGGTCAATACATAACATAATGTAAAAATCTAAAGGTATAATTCATTCTTTCGAAGGTTGTGTGATATCGCATAACTATACAGAGAGAAATGAAACTGTTGAATGGGTTGCTAACATGGCATGTAAATGGAGGTGATGACGCATTGGTATGATGGGGATGACTTTCCACATCAAGCAAAATCATTAATGGATATTGATCGGCTACAAAGTAGACAAAAAATATTATAAATGGTTAGTCTAATGAAGATATTTAATTGTGAAGTGAAGTGTCATTATTACCATTTCTGGAGCAAGTACATCTTTTTGATTACGAGCTGGATTTGGCACATATTTTGGATATTTGTGGCTAGTCTGAGAGCGGCAAGTTTATGTCTTAACGATGTTACCAAAAATCATAGAGAAATTGATTTTCTTCAGATTGCTAATGTGGGTGGAAGTAAGAAGTGCTTTGTGCCTGTTAATTGTGAGGAATGGAAGGAAATGAAGAAATCTTGGAGCATCTTGAAGGAAGGAGGGATGACTATTTTCATGGAGCGACTTCATGGCAGAAACCCTTATGTGTCAAGGCAATTTTTTAAAACATGGAAAAATGGAAAGGTGATGGTGGGGAACCAACTCATTGAGGTTACGGAGGAGACTATTGTAGAGGAAACATGTATGAGAATGGACGAGCTAAAGTTCTACAGAGATAGAATCATTTCTGACAAGGCCTGGGAGAAATTTCTGACTTCTGAGGAGGAGAAGGCTAGATTGGTGAAAGTTGACACCTCCTACCATAACCCCAAATGTATATCTAGGCCATGGAGGTATGTGCTCTATGCGATTATTTTCTACATTACGCTTGATGGTAGGTTCACCAGAGCTAATGGGCACCATTTCATGCTTTTGAATCACTTTAGGCACAATGTCAAAATTAGTCTTTCTTTTTATCTTCTTAGCTCGTTGGATTTTACTATTACTAGTCTACAAAAAGACCCGAAAGGTGACCATGCCTCTCACCAGGGTGTCATGCTTCTAATCTGTGATTTCCTAAAAACTAAAAAGGTGGAGAGACCTATCTTTAATAAGATTGAGAGGGATGAGGAGGAGACAAAAGGATAAGAGGAAGATATTATGTATGAGGAGGAGACAGAGGAAGAAGATGAGACTCCTCAGGGGTATAAAAATCCTAAGAAAACAACTAAAAAAGGTTCCTCATCCAAGAGAAACCAGAAGAAGACTACTATGGAGGACTCTAAAATAGAGAAGGAGACAGAAGACAAAATTCCTCAGGGGAAAAAAATACCTAAGAAAATAATGAAAAAAGTATCCTCTTCCAAGAGAAACCAGAAGAAGGCTACTGTGGAGGACTCTGAAATTGAGAAGGAGATGAAAGATGAAGAGTATGAGGAGAGACAGGAAAAAGAGGTTAAGAAAAAGAAATGTGGGGAGGTAATGGGTTATAAAAATAAGAGAACCCAGAAAGGTAAAAACTCTAGCAAAAGAAGAATTGACTTGTCCTCAGACGAGGAGGATGAGATGGAAAATGAGCAGAGCATAGAGATTAACTTTGAGGAGGAATTTGGGGAAGCGAATAAGGAGGATAACAGAGATAATAAGGATGTGGACCAAACCCCCATGTTGAACATTGAGACAAACTCACAGAAGGATGTTGATCAGACTGTGGAGGAAACAATTAAAAGTATAGAAAAAGATGCAATAGAGAATGTGGCAAAAGATATCCTAGCTAATGAAGACATTCGTAAGGGTATTAATGTATCTAATGAAATTAAGATTAGCAAGGATTTCTTGTGAATTTTACCTGTACTTTGGGTAAAATGTTGGATGATATTGCCAATGTTAAAAAGAAAATGGAGATAATGAAAGCTGAGGTCAATATCATAAAATTATTAGTATTGGGGATAAACTAGTTGTGGTCTGTCTGGAGGAGATGAAAGATGTGGTCGGGAGATCTGAAGCCCAGGTGGAAATATTGAATAAAGTCTGTAACATGAAAAAGAAGCTGGAGGAAAGAGCTGATAGGGTGGTGGAAGATGACTTCGCTGGGAAAATTAACATACTGAATAACAAAGTGGAAAATTGGAGGATACTGTGCGCAAGATTAACGAGCAATGGCTGGAAAGATTAAAGGTGTATACAGGTCATGTGAAGATTTTGATTGAGAAGATGGAATAGGAAAGAGGGAATAAGGATGGAAAAGAAGTGAAGGAAATCATGGGACCTGGCAAATGTACGCATGCTAGCACTACGAAGTCGAGTCCAAAGGATGACAAGGAGACTGAAGATCTCAAGAACTTTGTCGATCAGATGCAGATTATGGTTGTCCAGGCATAGGAAATTGTGGATGACATGTAGCTATCCTATTTTTGGTCCTATCTTTTTGCTGTCCCTGTTCATGTTTTTAGATCTTTGGGGCTTTTTTTTAGGTTGCTAGCCTACTGGGGTTTTTTTCTTTCCTTTCAGGGTGCTTCGGCATAGTTTCAGCTGAAATTTTTTGAATATTTGTAACTCTTTTATAGGTTTTGGGTCCTAAAACCTATTTTTACGTAATCATAACTATATGAGGCTACTTGTTCTCATAAAATTTAGGTAAAGCGTATTTGTAAATAATGTACACCATCACCCCATTAAAAATAGTTTGATGGAAGCCCATGCCCGATCCACAACTTCCATTGTGAAATAGGTGAATATGATGCCATAGTAGAGATTGTGGAAAATTTGTCTCATAGCACCTGATGACATTTAACTGATTGAATGTTTGATAATGTTAAGTTGAAGATAATGCAAGGCATTAAATCAGTTAATGGTTTGTATTGTCATTGATGTCAACTTGATATCATCTGTACGGTCATGTACATAATGCCAAAGACTTCAGAGAACCAAAGGAACAAAGGTTATGCTTTCAACAATACATAAAATTCATATATTCACTAAGTGACAAACAACACCGACAGAGTGCGCACTAACAGACAGAGCAAAAATCAAAAGTCACAGTGATACCTGACGAGCAGAAGACAGTGTTGCCTGACAAAGCAAAACCACAGGATGCTCGACGAGCTAAAAATAGAGTTGCCTGATGATTAAAATTCCAATGTTGCCTGACGAACGGAGATCTTAAAGCTAACTGGAGTCTCACCGATGGAACTGTCAGTTGTCACCGACAACTAACTGCAGAGGTGATCGAAAGAACAGAGTTCAGAAAATGAAAAAATATCTAGCTAGCAAGAGCTAAAAGATAGACTTAACTAGTTGTTTTCTTTATTTTATTTGACCAAAGTTAATTAATTGATTTAAAGATGATTTGTATAGTCGACAAGAAGATATCTACGAGACAAACTAGAAGTTATGCTTTAAAACTAATTGGTTGGATTGTTTATCATGCCAAGAATCAAGAATCAAGAAACAATGAATATCATGTCTATATAAGAGACAAGCTTAATTCATTTTCATATGCATAAAAAGGGGATTAAGGGGAGTGAATAAAAAGAGGATGCTGAAGAAAAACTGATGAAGAATATCTTCATATAGTCCTGATCAATCAAGCTGAAGGAGAGCTAAGGAATTCTGCAGACATTGACGAACAGTGAGTACAATATCACATAGCAGAAAGTGTGGATCTCAAAGGATTGAATTGATACATTGATCAGAGAGGTAATGTACTTAAATAGATCTAAAAATTTGTAAATCAAAGTTGCATCATGAACAATTCATAGTGTTTTAGTTTAACCATTGAAGCATCAAGTCTCTTAACCGAGCAGGACTTAACAGTCTTCTATATATTGAGGTACATCCCAAGGAGTGCCAAAAAGGTTGATTCATGAAAGTAACATGAGATTTTCCTGATACCTATTGACAGTCTAAGAAGGAGGCTGATTCAAGGATGGTAGAAATAGATGCCTGATACTAAGTGACAACCTCTATGTATAAAATCCTCTAACAAGGTCGCACTTAACAGTGTGTTTGTAACCTTTAACAGGGTTGGCTCCTAACAGGGCTCACTTCAAAAGAGTGAAAATTTGGGGTAACGGTCCCAGTGGTTTTTCCCTTAAAAGGGTTTCCACATTAAAAATCCATGTGTTATGTGTGTATGGTTTATTACTTTACTATTTTACATTTCACATATGCATTTCTGCATTGATTGGTATACTCTACTTATTTACTGAGTTTTGGTAAATAGTTATACTGCTTATCAGTAATCAAGAAAGAATAAGTATTGACAGAGAACACTGACAGACAGTTAATAAATATTAGTATTTCATGGCATGCATCTTGTAGGGACATAATAATCTTAGGTTTATAGATTGGTGGTTAAGTTTGAAGGATAAATTTTTGAGGCCACTGATTCACCCCCCACTCAGTTATTACTAACAATTGGTATCAGAGCTTGTGTACTTAGAAAGGAAGGTTTCAAGACCTAAGTCAAGATCATAAGATGAACAGATGAGATGTGCCCAAGTTGAACAAAGACAACTTTGCTTCATGAAAAAGTAGGATAAGACTCCACTTATCAGGTATTGGTAATGATGTTACTCAATTCCTAAATACTGAATATGTGTAGCCCACAAGATCATTAACAGTAGATCAATTGAGAGAGAAGTGTTAGACACCTAGATTTGCACCCTTATCCAAGCTCTCATAGTCTTGGTAATCTAGTGTAACATGGGAATCATCTCAAGGTTGTGGGACCTTTTGCTAACCGAGATGAGACCTCTGGATTCTAGGCTGGTTCCTCTTGATATGTCACCCAAATTTTCTTCTTAACATTAAAGTAAATTCTTGAGGGAAAAGGGATAGAAGGAATGCATGAAAAGGAAATGGATGAAAGCAAGCCATCCTACTAGGTGATACACCGAAGGTGACCTGAATCATAACACATTGACTTATCTCAGCATAAAACCTTGGAACAAATAGAACATGACTTCCTAGATAGGCTTGGATAAATATTTCATAGAGAGGCCTTAGACAAATAGAGGCTATTCAGGGAAAGAAGTAATTTCACAAACAATAGTGTATTTACTATAAGTAGACATGGACTATGACCTGCAAAAAGACATCCACTTTTGCAATTTGGCACAAGAATGAGACAAAATGATAGGGGACTGTGAAATATCCACAAACTCATCTAAATCAAATCATCCACAGTAGTACACACTATTGCAAAAAGAAAGAGGGCTCAGGGACTCCAATATTTCACTAAAAATCATTCAATATATTGTAATTCAGTAAGAGAGATTCAGACAAGGAAGCCCATGGATAGAAAAGATGTCACAAAAATCCTCTATAATATCTAAATATCAATGAAAGATTACAAACTATAGAAATCAGAGGGCAGAAAGAATGCCACGGATAATTTCCAAGTCAGGAAAACTCTAAGCTCTAAAGCTCTTAAAACTATTATATATACTCCCCAGCACGCAGGCTTGGAGTCTGAAAATGGTTAGGGTTACATTACAATATTTTTTCTTTGAATAAAAAATACCCTAACTATCCCATCCATCATAAAAAGTTCTGGAATTATCTACTGAAGATCAGATCTATCTTTGAAAAGTAGCTTGCTATAAATGAAAATCTTTGAAAAAGGTCGGTAGATTTGATATGAAAAAAGACTAGTCAAAATACATAGAATGAGGTCTTAATTAGGAAACCCAGCTTGGGTCAATTCGACCTTACTACTTGCAGGGAATATGCCAGAAATTAGATTTCCATTTCAAAAAAGCTAACTCAACCCTTACTTCTCCTGAAAGGTTGCCTCTTATCCATCTAATCCTCTGCCAATTGGCCCTACCATAACTGCTTAAATCTAATATACAAAGATATTTGAATTTTTAAATATTTGTATGACAATGGTCATAGCTAGCGCGGATATCTGCATCGACGGCTAAGATCAAAATCTGATTTTACTTTAAAATGTAGCCACATATAACTTTACTCTACCTGGGCTCTGTATTATAACCTTGGGTTACCTTTCCTTCCTTGTCACTGAATCCCCCAACTGTTCCCTTTAACCTTAGTTGTATCATGAGACTCGGCGAAAATGCAATCTCGTAATCTCCTTACCTTTTCATTGACTCTGTATTCTTTTGGAGACCTAACGACAAAGGCAATCTCGTAGTCGCCAAATAAAATGGAATATCCCGTCGTGGTTACGAGACTTAGAGACTGAAGGAGTGTGAAACACGGGCCCATCAAGACACACGTTCCTCTGGCACTTGTTTATCATTGCCTTCTCACCATTGTCACTTACATAAGCACTGACCTCAACTCAACCTGCTCATAACCATGGAGAATCCAGAGATTCAATGACTGAGTAATCTCAAAGTCTCATAAAGGATTCTTACCCCTGCAGTTTATCACGAGACCTCCCGATTGAAAAGAACTTAACCTTATCCTGATTTGACTCAAGTTACACCCATGGGTTAAGAAAACACTTAGTCATAGGATCTCATGATACCTTATTAAACTTGGGTCACTCTTGGAGACTACGCGACTAAAGGAAATTTTGGGGTCGCCAAACAAAATAGAATATGCCTTTTTTCCTTATGCGACTTAGAGACTAAAGGTAATGCTAAAAGCGCACATGTACTTTCAAGAAACTTAAGTGACCCAAAAAGGTAATGACAAAATAGAGTGAGAAATGGCCGAGCTAGGGTTTTACCATGAACGCATAGGATTTTCATACTTAGGTTATTTGTATGGACAAGGAAAAATAGGGAACTAAAAAGATATGCAGAGGATATGACCAAGACCGAAAAATTTAAGGTCTTTTCCACAGGCTGGGCTCAACCCTTGTGGGAGCCTCATTTTACTCCACCTATGGTCAATTTTACCAAATGAGGAAAATTGGGTTACAAGAAGCATGAACACAACTGCATGGTCGTAGAGTTTTCTTCCCACTCTTTGATGCTGAATTTGAAGATGTCAAGGATTGCAAAACTGTGTAGAAGATGTGGGACAAACTGAAGCTTGTACATGGAGGTGATACAAATGTTCTGAGAGCCAAGGCAAAAAGCCTTAGAGGAAAATTTGATGATCCCAGAATGAAAGAAGGAGAAAACATCACATAGTACAACACAAGAATAAAAGAACTAGTCAATACTATACGAGGAGTTGGAGGTACACTTGAAGAGGAGATAGTGGTAAGTAAAATCTTAAGAACCTTACTGCCTGTATATGCTATTAGAGTTTCTTCCATTCAAGAAATGAGAGCAGTAGAAAAAAATACAGTTACTCTTGATAGTTTAATTGGTAGACTGATTTTATTTGAGATGAATAACTTTGATAGTAGTGTCTTACGAAACTTAGAGTCTGCATTTAAGTCTTCTATGAGATTAAGAAAATCAAGTCATAGATAGACATCTAGAAGAGATAGTGAAAGTGAAAGTGAAGAAGAAGATCTAGATGAAATAGAAGCACTTATGGCTATAAGAATGCAGAGAGGCAAAGGTAAATACAAAGGCAAGTTACCACTTGTATGCTTTAATTGTAAAGAGATCAGACACTTTGTTGCAAGATGTCCTAACAGAAGAAAAGATGACAGAAGTAATGACACATCGTTTGAGAAGAAATCTGACAGAGGTGATAACAAAGATTACAAAAGTTACTGACAATGAGAAAGAAGAGATACCCGAGACTACAAGGACAAATGAAAGAAAGCCAGCTACCTTGTTGTTTGCAAAGATGAAGATACTGACACTGAACCTGATGAAGACATTGAGATGGTGTTTGTGGCCATGAAAGATGATTCAGATGAAGATGAAAGGTATGTAGAAATTGTACTCATATCTAAGGTTAGCAAGAATGACATCTGGATTATAGATAGTGGCTATACTCATCACATGACTGGTGACAAAGAAAAGTTTAACACTTTTGAGTATTATAATGGTGGTACAATAAGAATGGATAATGATACGCCTTGTCCAGTTGAAGGTAAAGGGACTATAATGTTGAATAACCTGATTAAATGTGAAAATGCTTATTGGATAAAAGGATTGAATTATAATTTGTTGAGCATCTCTCAGCTGAATAATTCAGGTCACAAAGTAGAATTTGAGAATAAAAAGGAAAAGATCTTCAATGAATCAGGAAGATTGATTGGTACCGGTGAACAGACAAAAGGTAATTTATTCTATCTGAATGATACTAATACCACTTGTTTAATGACTAGAAACACAGACATATGGTTGTGGCACAAAAGATTGTATCACATGAATTTTGACAACATGATGAAAATAAGAAAAAGGAGAAATGTAAGAGGCTTACTGACGATGACAAAGCCCAAAAACATCATGTGCAAGAATTGTCAAAAAGGTAAAATGACAAAGTCTAGTTTCAAAAGTAAAACCCATACATCTGATGATATTCTAGAATTAGTCCATATTGATTTATGTAGACCAATGAGGACAAAGAGTTATTATGGAGATAGATATTTTATTCTCTTTGTTGATGATTACTCTAGAATGATGACAATTATATTTCTAAAAGATAAATCTGAAGCATTCAAGATGTTTAAATGGTATAAGGCTATGGTAGAGAAACAAAGTGGTAAGGATTTGAAATTCTTGAGATTAGATAGAGGATGAGAATTTATATTAGATGAATTCACTAATTTCTATAATGAGCATTGTATAAAAAGACAGGTTTCTACACCAATAACACCACAACAAAATGAGATTGCTGAGAGAAGGAACAGATCAATTTTTGATTGTGCTAGAAAACTGATGATAGAGAAAGGCATCACCCAAATCTTCTGGAGGGAAGCTATTAGTACTATTGTCTACACACTAAACAGAGTACAATTGAAGAAGGACACAAAGAAGACACCCTATGAGCTATGGTATGGTAAAACACCCAATGTAAGTTACTTCAAAATATTTGGAAGTCAATCTTATATCTTAAAGGATGATAGAAATGGAAAGCTTGATGCCAAGAGTGATGAAGGTATCTTTCTAGGGTATTCCACCAAGAGCAAAGCTTATAAATGTCTTATCAGGGCTTCTAACAAAATTGTTGAAAGAGCAAATGTAAAGATAGATGAATTTGTAGAAAGGAATGAGTTGGAAAGCACAAAAGAACTAGAGGACTACAAAAAGTTTGTATACTATGAAGAACCCAACACTCTGCCCGAGCAACAGTGCTTAATTCCAGAATAATAGAATGTTTTAACCGACGGTCAGGCTGCAAATACCGATGGTCAAGATAATGATCAAAATAATGTGCAAGGTGATGAATAACAGAATGAAGAACAAAATGATGATCAAGCTGATACACAAAGAGCTGTATCTATACTTGCAAGATATGTAAGAAGGAACCATCTAGAGATCTAGATCATAGGAGATAAGAAAGATGGTACAAGAACAAGAAGTAAGTCTTTAAACTTAAGTTGTTTAATTTGTGAGTTTGAGCCAAAATCTGTCAATGCTGCACTTGGTAATAAAGAATGGATAAGTGCTATGAATGATGAGATTGAGCAGATTGAAAAGAACAAGACATGGTCACTTGTTCCAAGACCAGATGACAAGAATGTCATCGGTACCAAATGGATATTTAGGAATAAACTAAATAAGAATGGATAAGTCACAAGAAACAAAGCAAGACTAGTATGGAAGGGGTATGCACAAGAGGAAGGTATAGACTATGGAGAGACCTTTGCACCCATTTCTAGGCTAGAAGGAGTAAGAATACTACTTGCTTATGCTGCATTCAAAGGATTCAAAGTATACCAGATGGATGTCAACTCAGCATTCCTAAATGGAATACTTGAAGAAGAGGTATACATTGAGCAACCAGAAGGGTTTGTAGATCCAGACAAGAGAAACATGGTATGTAGACTTCACAAAGCCTTGTATGGATTAAAACAAGCTC
>MU225567.1:1904728-1918849 GCA_018584345.1 Thuja plicata
AAACACATATGCCAGTAATATCAACAAACGTGAATCCAAACATTTGAATACAGTGAATCGATATCCTTGAGCACAAGCACCAATAACATCAAATAATAGAGATAAAGCACTGGCTAGGGCACGAAACCAGTAGAATGCAGTCATTTCAGAGAGCAACTCCCTCAATAATAAAATGAAATGCATTCAAATATGTTGCCAGAGGCTCGAAAGATGAAGAAATCACATACCTTCTCCTGCGCTCAACTGTCACTCCTTTTCTCCCGCTCTCCAATTGAAATAAAAATGATGAGGCTATTTCAATTTTTTTTTTTAATGTATACCTCGAATCTGTCAGAATTCTGATGGTCAATTAAACACCCATCGGAATACCGACATCATTGGGGCCTATTACAAAAAAAAAACACCAAATTCGTAAGAAAAAGTTACCCGTTGAAAACTTCTGTTGAAATTTGGCCCCAAATGTAGTAGTGATATAGCTAATATATATTTTTATTTTCAAAGAATCAATCAATGTAAATTAAAATGTAGGGTATAACAAGAGAAGAAATAATCACTTCCTCATTTGGATTGGTCTTCATATGATGACACGTCTTCCTTTCAATAAATCTTCTTCCATTTCATTGAATTAAATAAAAGAAAAACAAGGGTTTTTTGCAAGATTTTAATAGTTGAAAATATATGCACATGTTGTCCACTCATTTACAACAGTGCAAACACTTCCTATTATAATCACATTGGCAAGAAAGTTAATTCTTTTGATCTAATGTTAATAACATCTAGGTATACCCAAGATGATTGAAATTATGTCAACTTTTGCTTTTTTTGTCAGTTTATTTTTTTATTTTTGTTCTAACATCTATTGAAAATAGGGACGATTCTTTAAAAGTTTTATGATATATCTTTTGTTATGTTTAAAAATTGTGAGTTTTTGGACACTAGCAGTCCACTTCAATAAAGTTTTTAAATTTTGAAATGTTAAAGGTTTAGATCCAATTCAGGAAGCTTTGACTTCAATTCATAGAAATGTGTACCATATTATAACAAGAAAATTTTAATGGTTTTAACAATTCCTCTTGTATAGTATTAACAATTCTCTTAACATTAACATATATAGAATATTTTATTATATAATATTTATTTATTAATAACCAACTTTCTAAATAATTTGATATAAACTTTGGATTAGATGAATGATGTGGTGGTACCGAGAGGGAGGAAACCCATGTAGACCACATGATTAAAGAGGTTGGAAAGGTAAGAACCTAGTATGGTGTAACAGTTAGATACCTGTCAAAAAAGCAAAGAATGGAGACACAACTCATAATGATCTGAAAGATGAAATATTCATTCGGAGAGAGAATAGAGGGAATTAAAAAAGAATTAATAATTAAAAAGAGAGAAATCCTTATAAAGAAGATCGAAAATCCAGAAGGTGGAGAAACCTAGGCTGCATGATAATAATTAATAAAGAATTAATTATTATATGCCTAACGTTTAGCTTAATTGAACTAGTGATAAAGAGGCGACTGAATAATTAAATCAATAATGATTTAATTAATAAGTGAGAATATATTTTTAGTCTAACACCCCCCTTAAGATAAACTTAGGGAGAAGCTAAAAACCTAAAAATAACTACTAAAAGTAGGAAATGGGTCCCGACAACAAGGATTGATCAGGTACCCAAGTACAAAAAATATTTGTAAAAAGGAGAAAAGGAGAAAAACCAATGGGAAAAACCCTCACCAAAAAGAGATGAATCCTAGTGAAGGCATGAAGAAGCCTCCAAACTAGAGAATGCCTTAGAAGATAGGAACAAAGGAAGAACATGAAGAACGGCCACAACCTAGGGTTCTTCATACCATATCATTTAAGTCACGTACCAGTTACAACCACTACTCCCATAGGGTATTCTAATCCTTCACCATATATAACTGAGTGATCCAAATTATTTTTTGCGTCAACACAATGACACAAATTATAATTTGTCCCTTCTTCATTGCCTTCAGGTGCAATAACAATAAAACATGGCCTACAACGATAGAAACATAATGAGCAGATTAATTTACCAAATAGTTAGGATAAAGTAATAAAGTTGAAATTATTTGTACATTCAAAATTTACCTAGTTGTACTAGGTCAGACAAACGGTCAAATTCAATGGATGATTCCATTTGTGTCAGTTGCAGTTTTGTTGGGGATGATAGGAATCAAGTGGGCTCAAAAGTCGTGTAGACTATTCATTGACCCATTCCTTTGACTCACACCCATCCCAATATTTTGCTATACATGATGAACAAAAGCGTGCCATATGTCATGTGTGGATGATCCATGAACCTGCATTAGAGATTATAAAAGAGTGTTGTGTGTGCTTGAATGTGACCTTTAAATCATGCACAAACTCAACATAGTCTTTACTCAATTGTTCAATTCACAAAGACAAACATGAATTGTTCATCCTACAAACTCAATTGAAATGACTTGTTGCCTCCTAATTAGTTGTGGATGTCGAATTTACCCTCAGAACAAGATCCAACAACCTAACCATTGCTAACATGGAGGATTTCTAAAGTATGATAAAAGATGAAATTGTCATTACTCTATGAATTGGAATGCAATTAATCTATGAAAGCAAATTGCTCTTAGTCTATGAAAGTAAATTGTAACTAGTCCAGAACTAAAATTGCAACTACTCTATGGAAACAAATTGCAATTAATCTAAGAAAGCAAATACTCTTAATCTAGAAATGAAATGCATTTAAACTAGAAAAGGAATTGCCTTTAAACTAGAATTGAAATTTCCTTTAACTAGAGAGCTTGAAAGAATTAAATTGATATGTTAGATATGTAAATGAATCATAAATGAAATCAACATATCTTCAATTCAAATTGAAACTAGCCTAATTATGCAATTTTAAACTCAAAAGCATGGAAGAATTAATGCAAATTTGACTATAAGTTTGATGCTCTAAAAAATCATCCTCTAAAATGAAGGAAATGAGGTCCAATTTATAGAAAACCATGGAAAGAGGGTGAAGAGTTTCTTGAAAAGAAATGGTTGTCTCTTCATTCTCATTTGAGACAAAAATGCAAAGATTATTTAATTAAAAGGGTGGATTATTGCCACATGAGTGTCCTTTCACATGGAATTATGGAATTCCTTTTTAAGGATAATTCATCCAATAATTAAATAACCTTTCAATTCCTTTTATGTATATTAGCTAAAGGGGGTGGAATTGATTTAATTAAAAGCACTTAGGACTTTAGAATTAAATCAATTAATCATAGGGATTTTTAGCTAATAAACTCTGAAAATTTAGGAATTAAATATAATGCCAGATTTATGCAAATTTGGGTTTTCTGCATTTGAAACTAGTCAATTAAAGTCAATTAGGAGAAGAATTTTCCCAATACAATAGGACTTTGAAGATGAGAAAATGCACCAAAATTGATTGGATTATAATGTGCCAATTTTGGGGTGTTACATTTTTCCCCTCTTTGAATTGATGTGCGAGCAACGCATTGATTCAAAGAATAGTCTGAAGTGAAGATGAAGATTTTTGAAGTCTAGGTTAGGTCGCCAAGACACCGATTAGATTAAGAAGCAGAATCATTTGAGAGAATATCAGAATCGGGGTTAGATTGCCCCAATGTCCACTGATAGATGATGAAGATCTAGAACTATCTCCAGAATCAGGGTTAGATTGCCCCAATACAAAGGTTAGCCCTCCGAGATCTAGGTTAGATTGCCTAGATAACGGTCTAAAGAGTTTTTGAGAGCCATCTTTAGAATGAAGCATAACTTTCAAGAATTAGGGTTAGATTGCCCCAATACCTAATGAGATTTCAAGAATCATCTCCAAAACAAAGCTTGATCCTTGAGGATCTAAGTTAGATTGCTCAGATACCTAGAAAGATAGATGACAAGATGCGAGACATCAAGATGCCCCTAGAGATTTAAAAGCATCGAATATCCAATTTTGACCATAAGGTACAAAAAACTAAATATGCCCCAAGTGATGAGATGCCCCTAGCGATGGGGATTTGATTCAGATCAGACTGATTCGAGAATGATGTGAAAAGATTCAATGATGCAATCATCTTGCCCCCTCGGGAGAAAAATCAAAAGATGACACATCATAACGATGAGAGAAAGAAATCGCAGAGAAATAAGATCAAAGATCCAAAGATATCAGAGAGAAAGCAGAATCGATTTAGAGCGATCGAGAGGTCCAGTTGATTAGGTTTGACCACAGTGGACCAGAATTGACTAGAGTTGACTTTGATGAAAAGATTGCAGAAACTGAGAAAATGATAGCAAGAGATAATCTTGACAAGAAAGCAATGTCAGAAAATTGACTGCACAAGCATCCGATCGCGTCGGTCCCAAAAATTTAAAATGCAATTTCGAGCTACTTAGGAGTGTCAGATTTCGATTTTGATCACGAAAATGGATTAAGAACAGTCCATTTAGCCAAGGGTGCAATTTTTGCAGAAAATAGAGCACTTTGAAAAATTAGGTCAAAGGCTATATAAGGCCCGGAGGGGTCATTTTCAAATCATTATTCACATTTTTACTTTAGCGATGGCGAGGGCTCCAGCTGATATTGAGAACATTCCCATACATTCACACCATTTTGAGTGCACCCGACGACACAATCGACCACCGGAGTATGAGGCACCTGTGAGTAATCATAACCTGATACTGTATTTCAGAAAAAAAAAATTCAATTTTTAGCGGTTAGCATGTTTTTAGGTTATTTAGAACTTGTCCCGCCCAATCTTGCGCGAGGAAATAGTTTCCTCGCGCCGACCTCTGTCGCCTTTCGCACGAGGAATCTGAATCCTCGCGCGGGTTAGGGGTTTCATGCACAGGCCCCTCCACGACGCTCGCGTGAAGAAGGCCCTTGCGCCATGCAAGATTTCTAAAATCTTGCCTGAAAACACATCCCACCTTTCGTGAGTCAGAAAGCTCGCGCGGGAAGAGAGTTTCCTCGCGCGAGGAAAGAGTTTTCTCGCATGAAAAGTTGGCCAAAAGTCAAAATTTGTCATTTTCTTACGTCACAGAGTCAGCCAGTTGCCATATCTTAAACTGTGTGTAGGATAGGTCCATAGCTGCATTTGTTGTCTTTTGCTTTGAAAATCATCATGTTGAGGTACGGATCCAATTTTGTCACTTGCTTTACAGGTCGACTTCCTAGACACCGGTTTTTGATCTCATCATCCTGTTATGGGTGAGCTGTTGCACAGGTTGTTAGATGCTGATGGGGCCTACATTGATGGGATAGGATTGACTTACTTGCGTGATGCACCCGATATTCAAGTGAATCACAGATTACTTGGTGCCTTGGTTGAGCATTTCCATTCAGAGACGAACACTTTTCACTTGTCGCAGGGAGAGATGACGGTGACTCCAGAGGATGTATACTGGATTTTGAGAGTGCCTTTCCATGGAGCTCATGTAGAGTACAACACACAGCCTAGAGATGGTACATAGGTTTTGAGAGCCATTTTTCAGGATGATCTGGTGATGGGCTGGTCCATCTCATGGGAGGAGTTGATACGTAGTTACGACAGAGATTATCCCCTGGCAGTCATATTAGCACTATTTTTGAGTTGTCATCTGGTTCCTGATCATGGTCAGCACGGGTTAGAGTGCGGCTGGGGCGGCATGCTCCAGAAGATGCTGGCTATTCCTAAAGTTACTTTTGGATGGTGTGAGTGCATGCTCACGCAGATGTACCATGAGATGCACGAGATCGTGTATCGAGGTGCTCGTACCATGGCAGCCAGAGTTGTCATATTATAGATTTGGGCCTGGGAGCACCTTCCTGTATATAGGCCGATATTCCATGATACACGGTAGCCATTAGAGCCATACATTTACAGATACGCAGGTCCGATGACCCAGCCCGCACTGGGTAAGACTGAGCAGTGGAGAGCACAGATTGATGACATGGTTGTAGTCATATGGTGGCCATGGATTGCTACTAAGGTATGGGATGATGCTCATCATGAGCTATCATTTATGTTCTATTCACGTCCTCTGATAGGATGTACTATTACCATTATTGAGTGCTTCTTGCTCATGCATGTATTGTGCCAGTTCGGGAGACTGGAGGATGTGTCTCTAGAGTACTATACTTATGCTCAATTTGTCAATGAGATGAAGAAGGGCTGACAGAGGCAGCTTGACAAGGGGTGCAACATGATAGATTCCCAAGTACTACCAGCCAGGTGGGATTATATGGCAGTAGTGACGAATGCAGGTGTGACACCTGCATACAAAGATCACTTGTTAGCTTATCCATTTCCTAGATTTACATCTCCAGTTGGTCATATACCTCAGGTGGTACAACCACCACCACAGCAGCAAGCACAACAGGTTCCTCCTCCGGGACAACAGCCACAGCAACCACCTCTACAGTAGTAGGAGAGAGTTGTACGCCCAAGGATAGTTTAGACTGATATTCCTGTGAGACTCATGAGATCAGATGCAGGTGTTGGGCCCAGTGGCAGTCAGGACAGAGCTACCGAGTAGGGATATGACACTATCATGGCTAATGCTATTTTGACTGATCCACTATTAGGCGGACAGGTAGCTCTTTTGCAGGAGGCACTCCAGAGGGTCCGAGAGAGAGCCTGATAGTCTCAGAGGGAGTGTGATGACCTCCATATGCAAGTGATTATTCGAGATATATGGATATTAGAGTGAGACCAAGAGATTCAGGAGTTGCAAGAGGCACTAGCGAGATCATAGCTAGAGACCAGATATGAGGCTGCCTAGGCTTCTTATTATTATGTTGCATATACTATTGCGGTGCCTGAGGCAGCGGATCAGATTCAGCCCTTCTCATAGTATGCTGGTGCTCGGGCTACTCCACCGGGACCACCTCCACCAGGTCCTCCTCCTCAGCAGCAGGGCATACCACCCCCTCCACCTCCACCGGGTGGTTAGATTGTGATGTATATTGTACCACCATTTTTACATATTGTGCTCGAGTAGCACCTTTGTACATTTGGACTGATCGATATATATATATGAGCTTGATGTTTGGCATCATTGTTCATGTTTATATATTGCTTTAGATGTGTATGTTTTATGAGATGATTTCCTATATGATTTAGATTTAGAGATGTATGCCCTGAATGGATGAATATGCAAATGTTTATGCACATGTTTTATTGATGTATGAAAATGCTATGATAGATGTTAGATGGATAAATGCTATGTATGATTTTTTTTTGCTTATAATGGATGCACATGTTTATGGATGTATAAATACAAATGAATGGATGGAAATGCACCTTTTTGGAAATGAATGTAATGCAATGGATGCAATGGTACTAATCATCTCATGCATGATCTTGCAATATACAACAGGTACTAACCAAAAGAATGTGAACAAAGATCGAGAACGAGGACCAGACACTCGTGCAGTCGAGAAGAAATCATGATGAAAGATGAGGACCTTTGAAGAATGAGAAGATAATGAAGAGAGCACCAAACTACCATGATGCAAGCCTAAAATGTGAATGCAAGCCTACAATGCAAATGGAAGCCTAAGCTAAATGCAATCCTAGGACTTTGGTTGTTGGACTCATCGTATTTATCATCATTGAGTGCTTTTGGATCATCGGAGTCAATACAATCCTTACTGGTGCCGCTGTGACCATAAGAATATGAATATGACTTTCATCAGATAAAATTTAGGAAATGAACATAAGCACCAAGGCATAAAAGCCACGGTAACCTGAACATTGTTTCCAGCTTGATATAGTAAAAGTTCGCAAGTAAACAAACACAACAATAACAGTCAAGGAGATAGTTTCGACCTCCCCTTGGCGTACAAATAAACAAGATTGAGGGATGTGAAGATTTTCCACCTTAATGCAGAAGCTCTTATCACATACACCCTATTTATTTGATGTTGCCAGATCATTGAAACCACGCCAACAAGCAGTAGACAAAAAAATATCAATGAAATTCATCCGAATAAACAACATACAAAGAAAGAATCAATCATATCTCAGCAAGTTTCAAGGTTTATGATTGTGTCTATGTTTAGGGTGTTGAAAAACACCATTGTGCTTGTGAGTGAAATGTGTTTGATCACTACCGAGAGATCTTTACGTCGCGAGATATCTGAAGTGTGTTGAAAAACACAGATGTGTCCAAAGAGAGTGTTGAAAAACACTGTTTGATTAAGGTGTTGAGAAACACCAGTTTGTGCCAGTAGAGAGTTGTCCTTTGACAAGATTACTGACTCAAGTGTAAACCAAAGAGAGATCTAAGTGGGGAACCATGCCCCCAAGTAACTAATGGAGCGAAGCCAAACAAAAAAATAGCAAAACGAAGAGAGAAATCTCAGCAATGTAGCGGCAGTAGGCAGACTCAGTGAGAACCACTGGTGACTGTTGCAAGAGATTCTCAAGCATAATGATTGGTAACAAGATCTAGGCATCAATAGGTAGACACAGTGAGAACCACTAGTGACTAATGAAAAAAGAGAGTCTCAAGCAGATGAAGTGCTACGGAGCATCGACAGGCAAACGCAGTGAGATCCACTAGTGACCGATGCAAGAGGAGAAAGACTCCAAAAGATTAGATAATGCCCCCTAGACTAGGAACATGCCCCTGAGTGTGACCAGTTTCAATCCATGTGAGGTCGAGAAAAATATCGAAGATGAAAGAAAGCAAAAGCATGAGCACACTAAAGTAGGAAAGCGAACTAAAGCAGGAAAAAGTGGGAAAGCAAACTGAAGCAAGAAAGCAGAATAGCAACTGCGAGAAAGCCAAGAGATGCTGGGACAGATAAAGAATTACAGAACAAGAGGCGCCTGTTTACTAGGTTTTCACCATCTTGGCAGAAATTCTATTTTTGCTACCATGACGCCTGTTTACTAGGTTTTCATCAATGGCACATTTTTTCTCTTTTTCTCTTTTTTTTATATTTTCATTTTTTCAATTTTTTTTGTACTTTTTTCTTTTTTTGATTTTTTTGTATTTTTGTATTTTTTAATTTTTTTTTGGTATTATCAAGGCACCTATTTACCAAGTTTTCACTAGGATAATAGATACATCAAAGTGCCTGTTTGTCAGGTTTTCACTAAGATGATCATTTTTTCAGGACATTTTACAATTTTTAGGATTTTCTCAGAATAAAGTATGTACATGAGCATGCAAAAGATATCTCAACTGTAGAATTTCTTCAGGTGAAGATTGTTGATGGGCTCTTTGAGTTGTTCACCTTCTGTAGTGGAGATCTGATAGGCACCAGACCCAAATACTGCAGTAATAACATAAGGGCCAAGCCAGTTTGGCTCAAAATTCCCTTTCTGAGTCTGCTGTTGTTGATTCTTAGGGTTATCTCTCAGGACGAGATCACCCATTTGGAAGTCTCTTGGTCTAACCTTCTTGTTATAGCTCTTAGATATCCTCTTTTGATATGCTCTGAGATGATCGAATGCCACCTTCCAAAATTCATCCAACAATTCAAGCTCTTGTAGCTGAGATATTCTAATGTTGTCATCTGTAATGAGGCCCTTCAGAGAGACTCACAAGGTAGGAATCTCAACCTCAATAGGCAGTATTACATCTGCACCATAGACTAAAGCAAAGGGCATGGCCCCTGTTGGAGTTCTTATACTGGTGTGGTAGGCCCATAAAGTCAGATTAATTTGGAGGTGCCAATCTCATCCAGATTTGTGTACCGTACGATGCAGGATCTTGAGAATTGTTTTATTGGAAGCTTCGACCTACCCATTACCCTAAGGATAATAAATAGATGACCAGTGTTGAATAATATTGAATTTAGTGCACAAGTTTGTTAGATCTTTATTCTTGAATTATCCCCCATTGTCAGTGATAATAAAGGAGGGTACACCATATCTACAGATAATGTAGTTTAGAATAAACATAGCTACAGATTTGTCGTCAGCTACACTGAGAGGTACTACCTCAACCCATTTAGTAAAATAATCCATAGCGATGATGGTGTACTTATGTCCTCTCAAAGAAGAGGGATATATCTGACCCACTAAGTCAAAAGCCCATTGTTGAAATGGCCAAAAGGTGATAAAGGGAATAAGCTCCTTGGCTGGAGCATGAATCAAATTACCACGGAGTTGGCATTGTTTGCAAGACTTGGAAAAATGTGTAGCTTCCTTCTCCATATTAAGCCAATAATAAACAGCTCTAATAAGCTTATGAGCTAGTGTCAGACCATTTGAGTGAGAACCACAAATTCCTTCATGTACTTCTTCTAATGCGCATTTGGACTCATTAGGTTCTAGACACCTAAGGAGGGTACCATCTAGACCCCGTCTATACAAGTTGTTTGCTACGATGATGTACCGTGAAGCACTACAGATTAGGTGGCATTTTTCATTTGTAGTATATGTGTCAGAAATAATTTGGTCATGGAGATAAGAGTAGATGTGGTGGTAGCGAGATGAATCATGTCCAATTACTGAATAGACCATCTGGGAGTCAGGAGAGTCATAGACAGGGTAGCATAATGTCTCCACTAGGAACTCGTGTCTGAAATCATTCTCTGGCATTTGTAACATAGAGGCTAGAGTAGCCATAGCATCAGCTGCTTTATTATCCGTCCTGGGAATTTGTTGAAAAGTGACAAGTGCAAATTACTTCTTAAGGCTGCCCACCATCTTTTTATAGGGTACCAACTTTTCATCTTTGGTCTGATAGAGATTGTTCACTTGATTGATAACCAGTTGTGAGTCTCCAAAGACTTTTAGTTCATCCACTCACCATTAAATAGCGATCTTTAGTCCATTGATCAAAGCTTCATATTCAACGGTGTTATTGGTACAAGGAAACATAATTTTGTATGCCTTCGGTAAGGAGTACCGCTGAGGTGTGATAAACAAAATTCCAGCTCCTGACCCCTGTTGGGTGAATGAACCATCAAAGAACATTGTCCATGTCTAATGCATGAGAAGCATAATGGACTCATCTGGGAATTCCATCTTTAATGGTTGATAATCTGTAAGAGGTGCTTCAGCTAACTAATCCGCAATCGTCTGTCCTTTGATATCTTTTCTCTCAACATATTCAACATCAAACTCGCTAAGGAGCATGACCCATTTAGCTAGTCTACCTATGAGGGTAGCTTTACTGAGTAAGTATTTCAATGGATCAATCTTTGTGATTAGCCTTATAGTGTGAGCCAAAATGTAGTGTCATAGCTTCTAGGAAGCAAACACCTCCGCTAAGCAAGATTTCTCATTTATTGAATAATTCATTTTGTAAGAGACCAATGTTCTTCTGATGTAGTAAATGGCTCTTTCGTTATGATTTGGATCTTCTTGGGCCAAAAGAGCACCCAAGGATGTTTCTGTTGCTGAGATATATAAGATCAAAGGCTTCCCCTAAATAGGAGGCATCAGTATGGGTGGATTGGCTAGATATTGTTTAATCTATTGAAATCCTTCTTCACATTCTTTGTTCCAGTCATAAGTCACACCTTTATGAAGAGTTTTGGTGAAAGGTTGTGACTTATCAGCTAATTGCGAGATGAATCGCCTGATAGATTGGAGCCGACCTTGGAGACCTCTAATTTGTTTGATATTACAGGGTGGTGGCATTTCCATTATAGCTTGTACCTTTGTTAGATCCACCTCAATTCCTTTCACAGAAATGATATAGCCAAGTAAATTTCCTGAAGTAACCCCAAATGCACATTTCTTAGGGTTAAGACGCAACCTAAATTTCTCCATGTGATCTAGTATAGGACCTAGATCAGTGAGATGTGTCTTTCTATCCATAATTTTAGCAAGTGTGTCATCCACGTAGTCCTCCATTGTCCTATGCATCATGTCATGAAATATTGTAGTAACAACTCTTTGATAAGTAGGCCCAGTATTTTTTAGACCAAAGGGCATAACATTCTAGCAGAATGTACCCCATGCACAAGTAAAAACACTTTTCTCTTGGTCCTCTGGCACAATCTTGATCTGATTATAGCCAGAGAAGTCATCCATTAGTGAATACATCTCATATCCTGCTGTCATATCCATGATCATGTCAATATTAGGAAGTGGAAAATCATCTTTGGGACATGCCAAATTTAGATCTCTAAAGTCTGTGCAGACCCTGGTAGATTTATCATGTTTAGTCACTGGGACTATATTAGAGATCCACTCTGCATAATCAATTGCTCGGATGAACCCAGCTTTCAGAATTTTTTCCAATTCTTCCTTGATCAATAAAGCCACATGCGGATGCATCTTTCTAAGTTTTTGTTTGACAGGTTTCACACCTGGAGCTATTGATAAGTGATGCATAAT
This sequence comes from Thuja plicata, assembly GCA_018584345.1. Taxonomy (NCBI): domain Eukaryota; kingdom Viridiplantae; phylum Streptophyta; class Pinopsida; order Cupressales; family Cupressaceae; genus Thuja; species Thuja plicata. Next base: position 1,917,037 of record MU225567.1, read on the forward strand.
GAGATCAGGATCCACACCCGGCATGTCAGAATATGTCCATGCAAAATTTATCTTTTTCTCCTGGAAGAATTCTATAAATTTATCTGTGAATGATATGTGGATGCTCTTCTGTTCCTCCCTTTATCGACTGAGTTGGTTCAATTAACACTGATGAGAATTCCTGGAAGTGACTCAGAAGTGCATCAAGTACCTCATCCTCAGGCACCTCAGAGAGGTTTTCACCTTCAGATACGTCTTTTCTTTTTACTTTTTTTGGCTCTGATACTGCCACAACGTGGTTTTCACCATTAGAGCACCTATTTTTTCTTCTTTTAATTTTCTGACTAAGGTACTTGATGTCAGCCTCAGTCATGTTGACACTTTCTTCACTAGTGGAGGACATTACGGTCTCAACAGTGTGAAGGTAGCAGGCTAAAGTGTAATCATTCTAGAATGTAAGGACTTCATTGGATGAAGAAGGGGAATTCCAGTCTATTAATTCAAGATGTTGGAGAGAAAGAGATGTGACCGGTTCAAGTGCATTCACAATATAGTCATCGAAAGTGTTAACTAGCAAGCTGAGAGCTAAACCAATCTCGTCCAAAGGTGTGTTTGAATCCTTTTCATCCCTAATGAATGAATTAGAAGACATGTTAACACCTATAGACTTAGACTCATTAGGATTTTCACTAGACCCCTCACTTATGTCGAGAAGTCTTTCATAAGATCCTGCTGACAAACTATCAAACTCATACTCATGAGAGTCTGTATCCAAACTGTGACTTGGGTGCTTGCACCATGAAGGTTTTTGAGTTCTTGCAATACTAGTCTGTTCTTGTGTCAACCGTTCCTAAAATTTTGGTGGCATGTACCGTTCTCCTTTGAAGTTAGGATCTTGTAAGTCTTTCCATTGCTCAAAAGTTAGTGTCTCAAATGGAGTGGTTTGATTAGAATCACTGTTAGTTTTAGATGTACTGGTATGTGGCACAAACTTATTTGGATCAACAAAGAATGTTGTCAGGTCTAGAGGGATGGGATAAGTAAAACAATCCTCATCTAAGCTATCTTGTATAGTGTCGACTGCATCTGTGCTTTTAGGTTCTGGTGTAGGTTCTACTTTTGGCACAAATTTATTGATCCCTAGATGAAACGAGACCTTTTTGAAACCTGAACTAGTGGTGTCTTTTGTCTTTTGACCTATAGCTTGGATAGGTTCCACTAACCCATTACCCTTCACCCCTATTGGGCCACTTATTTTGTACCCAAAACATCTCATAACCTTAAGACCCTCAATGTTAGGATTTAATTCATGATTTGGGGCAGTTTGTTCAGCTGTGTTCTTTCGTTTACAAAGCCAAGCCTTGATAGCCCTTTCCTTATCTTCATCTTCCAAAGGTGTATCAGACTGTACAAATGTACCATCATAAACTATCTCAGGAGTAGCGGAAGATTTGTTGTGCTTAGAAGGTCTCCCATAAGAGAGAGGAGATAGGGGTAGAGCTGCTAATGACAACACGGGTTCCATTTGATATCCCCCCATGCCTATGTCTATGATTTTCAGTGACTGTTCCATGTCTTTGAGCTTGGCATCACAGAGTTCTGTGTATTCTCTATTAGTTGGTGTAAAGGAGAAAAATGGGGTTTGAATTGTTAATTGTTATTTGTGTTGATTTCCTTAACCCCACTTTACACTTACTTGAATTTGACTGATTGTATATTGCAATTGTGATTGTGATTAAGGGAAGATAAGATGCTCCTTTCTTTCACCCTCAAATACACAAATAGGAGATCCAATTTTGATCAACCCCAAAGGGTTAATACACAAATGAATCCA
>MU225567.1:1942101-1966863 GCA_018584345.1 Thuja plicata
TAATTAAATAACCTTTCAATTCCTTTTATGTATATTAGCTAAAGGGGGTGGAATTGATTTAATTAAAAGCACTTAGGACTTTAGAATTAAATCAATTAATCATAGGGATTTTTAGCTAATAAACTCTAAAAATTTAGGAATTAAATATAATGTCAGATTTATGCAAATTTGGGTTTTCTGCATTTGAAACTCAGTCAATTAAAGTCAATTAGGAGAAGAATTTTCCCAATACAATAGGACTTCGAAGATGAGAAAATGCACCAAAATTGATTGGATTATAAGGTGCCAATTTTGGGGTGTTACAAGTGTATCTCACTTGATCCTGTCAGTGTACTACAATCCTCGTATGGTGCAATATTAGTTTCATCTATCAACCAAAAAAATCTATGAACTGTAGACTCGCCTTCTTTACCTGGACCCATTGTATCATTACACTAGTGGATGATACATCTCGCATCTAAAAATGTTGCTTTCTATTTGTACTTTAATTATTCATTTGCTAAGGCTTTTTTTATACATGCACCTCCACCATTGTGCTCTCCTTTTCCATGACCGCCCACTATGAAATTCCACATATACTGAATACCAGTGTTCTTATGCATCCTTCTCAACCAATAAAACATCTGAGGATTCCTGAATAGTGATGCATAATTGTCTGACCATATGATGTATCGATGATATGATATGCCCCTAATAGCCAAATCACCATAAAATAGATGAATATATTCCTATTCTCCTTTGTATTTTCAGGTGAATGCATGAATGTTATATGAACAAATATATCAACCTGTTTAGATCTTTAATACTTTTCTTACACCTTGTTTTTTTGGTTGTAGAGTTTAGTTCTCTGTGAAGTCCACAACTGAAACAATGGTATCAAGTGGGAATGTGTCCTTGTACAACTTTAATTAGATATCCAACCATCAACATCTATGTGTATGCCTTGCATACTCATACACAATTTTTTCACAAAAAACTATCCATGAATTGATACACTAAAATATTTTCAATATAACATCTTTTAGCCTCTTTTCCATATTTTAGAGCATATGCCATGGTCTTATATTTTCCAAATTCCACTATTGCATTCCCAATTGCATGTGTACTCTCCATATGTTGACAAATTTGCAAATGTTGCAAACCACCGCAATCTATGCATGTATCATTCAAGCATGAGAGCTTGTAAAAGTTTTGACCATCCACTCTTTCACATAAAATGTAGTAATTAATTCCCTTGAAGATCTAGGTGGGTCATTTCTGTTACAATCCTGCAAAACATTGTTAAAATGCAAATCTACGCATATATGCTTATAAACATCAAAATGGTTAGCAAATTCAATATGTACCCTACAACAACAAGTTGTTCTTGTGTGATTTATCTTCACATAAAAAGGTTTAGCCATTTCAAAACATATTTTACTAATTTTAAATTGAGGATACATACGTATAAATTTTGCAAAGAATTGTGTCTGATTTGAATCCAAAAAATGTTTCAAATGTGGAACATGGATTTGACTGCCAATCCTCCTTCTTACAACATCTCTTTGAAGGATATACTTGTGTGTTATTCTTCCAAAATTATTCAATAAAGGATTTCAAGGCTTCAACAATTGCTTTATATTTTCATGGCAGTCTACTAGAAAATGCCCACAACTCATTGTTATTTGGATCTTCCACTCTTTGACTCCTTCACGCGGCTCTCATTAGAGACTTTCTACTTATTTTCAATGTTTTTCTTGTATTTATAATGAGTTTATATTTATTCATTTGAGTGCTTACTATTATTGATGTAAGTACACGTTGTGTGACATTACTATATTTTGTGCATGATGTAGAACCCACACTCTCATATGCAATCATTAGATTCTTTACAATAGATTTTTCACTTGACTCATCCATCATTCTTAGCCCAAGGATCTTCATGATGGGCCTAAATTTCAGATTTCTCATCATTTCAATAAATAGTTGACATCTTCCTGCCACATTTAAATTCTCAAAAAATAATCTCCAAATACAGTTAGAAAATATTTCACAAGTACTCTTCGGAATCTTGTCAGGCATTGCTTACAAAATGTTAGTATCAATATCAAACAAATATTTTGGCTTTCTATTAACAATTCTAGGAGGTATTTACAACTGTTGAGTGGACTCAACATGAGGAACATCAACAACATTATGTGTGAATTGCCTATCTTCAATCGAAGATGATGTCCCTTGAAATTGATATGTGAAGATGGATCCTCACTAACTTGAGATGTTAATAATGTGCCTTCAACATGACATGATGTTGCACCTACACCTTCGGATTTAGATTTAATGGTGTGCCTTAAACATGATACAATTGTGTGCCTACACCTTCGAATGTAGACAACGGTGCACCTTCAACATGATACAATGGTGTGCCTACACCTTTTAATGTAGACAATGGTGTGCCTCCAACATTGGATGATGGTGTTCCTTCAACTTGGTAACTCATAGATGATGTTCCTACACCTTGGAATGTGTACAATGGTGTGCCTACCCCTTGGAATATAGACAATGGTATGCCTTCAATATGATACAATGGTGTGCCTCCAACATTGGATGACGGTGTCTCTTCAACTTGGTGACTCATAGATGATGCACCCACATATTTGTAATTCTATTATCTTGTTGCATGCAAGTTTCTCATTCGTTACCTTTTTGTTTCCAATTCCAATTCTCTCTTACTTTCTATTGATGTTTCATGTTCCTCATCCAAAGGAAAATCTTATTCTATGGTATACAATTTTTTGTGTTCACAAAGTTGTCTCATTCTTTCCCTTTTCTTCTCTTTGTCTCTTTCATGCTCTTCTGGTGTTAGAGTGTTTGCTTGTTTCCTCAGCATGATGATGATTTCTACATGTGAATTCATTATAATTTTTTAAATTATACTATCTATTTATTACAATAAGTGAATTTATAATATCAATCTATGACAATAAGTCAAATTATAATATAAATCTATTATAATATGACAAATTATGCCTTCAACAAGTCCATATCATATAAATTATAAAAAAAGACCCTTTATTCACATTTCACATGTAAAAAATAAAAAACTTACCTCAATCGACCAATTTTGGTAAAGAATGATTGACTTTCGCACTTTGATGTTGATTTTTAAACAAAAAGGTGGTGCAAATTGATAGAATATGCTTCTTTGTGAGCTTCAACACCATCAAAAGTGAATATTTGTCAAACAAAATACATAAATTAGACATTATACAGAAAATGTGGGCCTCTTTCATGAGTTTCTTATCTTTTTGACCATTTTTGTATTCTTGCATAGTACATACACACTGTAGGGCATACACCCTATGTTAGAAACAAAGAATGATAAAGGGAGAGAGGGGGTGACAAGGGTAGAGAGAGAGAAAGGGTAATAAAGGAAGAGAAAGAGGGAGAGAAGTGGAGAGATAGAGGGTGGTATCATGAGAGAGAGAGAGAGGTTCTAAGGGGTCTTAAGTGGTCATAGGACACTTTAATGTGTCCTATTCCACCTTATGACCCCTTACGACCCCAAAGACATATTATTAGATGTCCTAATGGGTAGTAAGGGGTCTTAAGGGGTCCACCTTATTACCCCTTATGACCATCTTATGGGTCCTAATGGTTTTTAAGAGGTCTTAAGGGGTCCTATGATACCTTACAACCCCTTGTGACCCCTTATGACCTTGATGATGTATTCTTATGGGTTGTAATGTGTTGTAAGGGGTATTAAGGGGTTATAGGACACATTAATGGATCCTAGGACACCTTGTGACCCCTTACAACCATCTTACAAGTCCTAAAGGTTTTTAATGGTTCCTAAGGGGTCCTAGGACACCTTATGACTCATTATAACCCCAAAGATATATTATTAGAGGTCATAATGGGCTGTAAGGGCTCTTTAGGGGTCCTAGGACACCTTATGACCCCTAAAAACCCTTTAGGAAGCCTAAATTATATTATTATGGGTCCTAAAGGGTTTTAAGGGGTATTAAGGGGTCTTATGACACCTTATGGCCCCTTACAACCCATTAGGACCCCAAAGATGTATTCTTAGGGGTCCTAATGTGTCGTAAGGGGTGTTAAGGGGCCATAGGATACAATAATGTGTCCTAGGACACCTTATGACCCCTTAGGACAATATTAAGTGTCCTAAGGGGTTGTAAGGGGTCTTAAGGGGTCATATGACACCTTATGGCCCCTTAGGGGCCCTAAGATGAATTCTTAGGGGTCCTAATGGGTCGTAAGGGGTCTTAACGGGTCATAGGACACATTAATGGGGCCTAGAACACCTTATGACCCCCTACAACCATATTAAGGGTCCTAATGGGTTGTAATGGGTCTTAAGGGGTCCTATGACACCTTATGGCTACATAAAACCTTGTAGGATCCTTAATATTAATTTGTAGGGTTGTAATGGGTTGTAAGGGGTCTTAAGGGGTCGTAGGACACATTAATATGTCCTAGGATACCTTATAACCCCTTACAACCATCTTACAGGTCTTAATAGGTCATAAGGGGTCCTATGACACCTTATTACCCCTTAGGACCCCTAAGATGAATTCTTAGGGGTCCTAATGGGTCATAAGAGATCTTAAAGGGTTGTAGGACATATTAATGTTTCCTAGGACACCTTATGACCCCTTACAACAATAATTTGGGTCTCAATAGGTCATAAGTGGTCTTAAGGGATCCTATGACACCTTATTACCCATTAGGACCCCTAAGATGAATTCTTAGGGTTCCTAATGGGTCATAAGAGATCTTAAAGGGTTGTAGGACATATTAATGTGTCCTAGGACAACTTATGACCCCTTACAACCATATTATGGGTCTTAATAGGTCATAAGGGGTCTTAAGGGGTCCTATGACACCTTATGACTCCTTACAGCCTCTTAGGACCACTAAGATGTATTCTAAGGGGTCCTAAATTATTGTAAGGGGTTGTAGGACACCTTAATGGGTCCAAATACACCTTATGACCCCTTACAAATATCTAACAAGTCTTAAGGGGGATTAATGGGTCCTACAACAACTTACGACCCCTTATGACCAATTAAGATGTCGAAGATGTATTCTTAGGGATCCTAATGTGTCGTAAGGGGTCTTACGGTGTTGTAGGACACATTAATGGTTCCTAGGATACTTTATGACCTGTTGTGACCATCTTATGGGTCCTAATGGGTTTTAATGGGTCTTAAGGGGTCCTATGATACCTTATGGACCCTTACAACCTCTTAGGAACCCTAAGATGAAATCTTAGGAGTCATAATGTGTTGTAAGGGGTCTTAAACAGTCGTAGGACATATTAATGGGTCCTAGGACACCTTATGATCCCTTGAAACCATCTTAAGGTTCCTAAGGGGTTGTAATGGGTCTTAAGGGGTCCTATGACACCTTATGGCTCCTTACAACCCCTTAGGACCCCTAAGATGAATTCTTAGGGGTGATAATGGTTCCTAAAGGGTCTTAAGGGATTGTAGGACACATTAATGTGTCCAAGGACACCTTATGATCCCTTACAACCATCTTACGGGTCTCAATGGGTCATAAGGGATCTTAAGGCATCCTATGATACCTTATGACCCGTTATGACCACTTATGACCCCTAAGATGAATTATTAGGGGTACTAATGGGTCATAAGGGGTCTTAAGGGGTCGTAGGACACATTAATGTGTTCTAGGACACCTTATGACCCCTTACAATCATCTTACAGGTATCAATGGGTCATAATAGTGTTGGAAAAATGGTTAGCACTCCCCTCGATATTTGTGACAAGGGACTAACCACCCCCTATGGACTCTATAATTCTATTGGTTGTATCAAGAATTAACAAGCCGATATTTTGGTGCAATGACAACCACACTTGTAACAAGTGGTATTAGAGCTTGGTCACAAGTTCAAATCCCCTTGGGTAGTGTTGAGGGGGAGATTTTTGGAAAAATGGCCAGCGCTCCCCTCTAGATTCATGACAAGGGACTAACTACCTCTTTTGGATTCTATATGTCTAGTGGTTATATAAGACATTAAAATTTTGATCTTTTGGTGCAACGACAATCACAATTGTAACAAATGGGTCTTAAGGGATCGTATGACAACTTATGACTCTTTATGACCCCTTAGGACCACTAAGATGTATTCTTAGGGGTCCTAAATTTTTGTAAGGGGTTGTAGGACACATTAATTAATGGGTCCTAACACACCTTATGACCCCTTACAACTATCTAACAGGTTCTAAAGGGTCGTAATGGGTCTTAAGGGCTCCTATGCACCTTATGACCCCTTACCACCCATTAGGACCCCAAATATGTAGTACTAGGGGTCCTAATGTGTTGTAATGGATCTTAAGGAGTCATAGGATACATTAAAGGGTCCTATGACACCTTATGATCCATTAGGACCATCTTAATGGTCCTAAGGGGTTGTAAGGGGTCTTAAGGGGTCATATGACACCTTATGGCCCCTTACAACCCCTTAGGACTCCTAAGATGAATTCGTAGGGGTCCTATTGGGTTGTAAGGGGTATTAAGGGGTAGTAGGACACATTATTGGGTCCTAAGACACCTTATGATCCCTTAAGACCATATTAAGGGTCTTAAGGGGTTGTAATGTATCTTAAGGGGTCTTATGACACTTTATGACCCCTTAAAACCACTTAGGACTACTAAGGTATATTCTTAGGGGGGTTAAAGGTTTGTAAGGGGTATTAAAGGGTCATACAACACCTTATGACCCCTTATGACATGTTAGGACCCCTAAGATTTATTCTTAGGGCCCATGAAGGGTCATAAGGGGTCCTAATAAGTCCTAGGGGCCTTACGACCCCTTAGGACCCAAACATGTATTCTTAGAGGTCCTAATGTTTTTGTAAGGGGTCTTAAGGGGTCACAGGACATGTTAATGGGTCCTAGGACACCTTGTTACCCCTTACAACCATCTTACAGGTCCTAACATGTTTTAAGGGGTCTTATTACACCTTATGACCCCTCACAACCCCTTAGAATCCCTAAGATGAATTCTTAGGGGTCCTAATGAGTTGTAAGGGGTTGTAGGACACATTAATGTGTCCTAGGACACCTTGTGACCCCTTACAACCATCTTATGGGTCACAATGGGTTGTAAGAGTTCTTAAGGGGTCCTATGACACCTTATGACCCCTTACAAACCCTAAGATGTATTAAATTGTTGTAAGGGGTTGTATGACGCATTAATGGGTCCTAAGACACCTTATCACCCTTTATGACCATATTACAGGTCCTAAGGGGTCCTATGAAACTTTATGACCCCTTAGGACCCTTAAAATTTATTATTAGGGGTGCTAAAGGGTTGTGAGGGGTATAAAGGGGTCCTTTGACACCTTATGAAACCTTACGTCCCCTTAGGACCCTGAAGATGTATTCTTATGGGATGTCAAGGGTCGTAAGGGTTCCTAAGGGGTCCTAGGACACATTATGGCCCCTTATAACCATCTTAAGGGTTTTTAGGGGTTGAAGGGGTCTTAAGAGATGCTATTACCCCTTATGACCCCTAAGATGTATTCGTAGGGGTCCTAAGGAGTTGTAAGGGGTCTTAAGGGGTCCTAGGAAATCTTATGACCCCTTACTACCCCTTAGGAACCCTAAGATGTATTCTTAGGGACCCTAAAGGGTAGTAAGGGATCTTAAGGGAACTAATGTGACTTAGGACCCCTTAGGGCCCTCTAGGACATCTAAAATATATTCTTAGTGGTCTTAAAGGGTCCTAAGAGTCCCGAATATCAAAATTACTACCAATCATTAGATAAGGGTCCTAATGGGTCCTAATGTGTCCTAATGGGTTTTAATGGGTCCTAAGGGATCCTAGCACCACCTACAACCTATTATGACACATTAGGACCCATAAGGACATATTATAACCCATTAGGAACCCTTATAACACATTAACCATTGTGGGACACACTAATGGGTTCTAAGTGGTCCTAATGTATTACAAGGGGTCATAATGAGTCGTAGGCGGTCCTAGGAAACCTTAGTATCCATTAATAAATTTCATGATCTATATTACTTCATGGTGCAAGGAATATTCTTGATGAACATGGGATTACAGCTACATCTATTCAATATACTAATGTGTGGTAAGGGGTCCTAATGGGTCCTAAGATGTCCTAATGGGTCCTAATATGTCCTATTGGGTTGTAATGGTTCCTAAAGGGTCCTAGGACCATCTACAACCCATTATGACTCCTTATGACACATAAGGACCCATCACGACACATTATAACCCATTAGGACCCTTTAGAACACATTAACCATCGTAGAACACACTAATAGGTTCTAAGTGGTTTGAATGTATCACAAGGGGTAATAATGGGTCACAAGAGGTCCTAGGACATCTTAGAACCCACTAAAAAATTGCATGATCTATATTACTCCATGGTGCAAGGAATATTCTTGATGAACATGGGATTGTACCTACATCTATTCAATATATTAATCTATGGTAAGGGGTCCTAATGGGTCCTAAGGTATCCTAATATGTCCTAATTGGTTGTAATGATTCCTAAGGGGTCTTAGGACCACCTATAACCCATTATGATCCCTTATGAAAAATTAGGACCCATCAGGATATATTACAACCCATTTGGACCCCTTAGAACACATTAACCATAGTAGGACACACTAATGGGTTCTGAATGGTCCTAATGTATCATAAGGGGTCATAATGGGTCCTAGATAGTCCTAGGGGCCCTTAAGACCCATTAAAAACCCTTAAAATTCATTAGGACCCATTAAGACACATTATAACCCATGCTAATAAAAAAATGTTCAGTTGAGGAGAAGGTATTACAATGATTAAGAAGAAAACTGGCTATGGAGAATCTAGTTATGAATTCTATTAAGAATGAAACAACTAGGGAATTACATGATATATTACTCCATGGTGCAAGGTATATTCTTAATGAACATAGGATTTCTACTACATCAATTTAATATACTAATGTGTGGTAAGGAGTACTAATGGATCCTAATGTGTCCCAATGAAAATAGGTGTACTAGGCATGGACTAGGTGGAAATAAATCTTCTATATTATATGAATTCCCAAGGATTATGAATTATGAAAGGGTTGTGCAATGCATTCAAACCTAACTTGATACAATAATATCATTATCAAAGGTGCAACAAACTCTTATAGTTTTGTAATATAAATCATTTGCAGTCACTTATTAAACACACACACACACACACACACCTTCTCTCTCTCTCTCTCTCTCTCTCTCTCTCTCTCTCTCTCTCTCTCTCTCCCTTNCTTATTAAACACACACACACACACACACACCCTCTCTCTCTCTCTCTCTCTCTCTCTCTCTCTCTCTCTCTCTCTCTCTCTCCCTTATTCCTTTTCTTATTGTTACATAGCGCATACGCGCTATGTAAACCATAAATTTGAATAGCCCATATGCATAATAGCGTGTACGCACTATTGGGCGTATGCACTTTTAAATGCATTGGAATCCACCAAGCCTAAGGCTTGGATTTTCCTTTGAGATCCAACCCAAAGGCTTGGAGGATTCAAACATACAAAAAAACCACATCTTTTTTTGTGTGCTCCCTGTCAGGTTTACTTGTGGTTCAATAATGATAAAATCAAATGACATGATATTGTAGATCTCTTTGTTAGCTATCCAACCATATAAATCATTTTCAATTTTGATTATGTTAATCTTTTCAACTCTGATTTCTTTTGTATGTATGTCTGATTTTTCTCAAAAGCCAACGTGTAGTATTTTGGGCTTAGATTTTGGCTCATTCGTTAAATTTTGCAACAAGTTACTTCTTTAGAAACTATAATCCATTCTATACACTTTTAAAAAATAATTTGATTTTCGATTAGTTTTCAAAGACTTCTAGGGGGAACACACACAAATTTCACATTTTCAAGATGTGTCCACTCAGAAAATTCATTAAAAAAATAACATATTATTAAAAAAAATAGCAAAAAAATCTGGGATAAACTACGCGGTGTTAGCTAACTTCTCACTAGAGCAATTAAAAAAATTCAATTTTTTTTTAAACATTCTAGGGGAGCACACCAGACCCTATGTTAAGCTTTTTCACAAAAAATAGGACCACTTTTGTTCTCCCCCTTTTTGAGGGCCTTAAACTCCACCATTTTAAAAAATAATTAGTAGTTTAGAAACTAGATTCAGAGTACTACAACTCTTATTCTTGTCGCATCTTAAAATTTTGAATCTAACTATCTTCAATTTCTCATCGAAGTTCAGAGTTTGCTTAATTCAAAAAAAAAAATGACATCTTATACCCCCTTTTTGGTCCCCCATCTTTGTGCACTTACCCACTTTTCTTCTTTTTAAAAGAAAACTTTTTTTTTTATAAACCTTCTTCTTACTAGATCTTTCCTTTTCATCATCTTCTTCATCCTGATTTCTAAAAGGACATTTAGATGCAAAGTGTCCTATTTTGCCACAATTAAAGCACTTGAAAGGAAGTTTACCTTTATATTTACCTGATCCTTTCCTTAGCTTTCTTGATAAATGTGCTTCGAGAACTTCAAGATCCTCAGATTCTGATGAAGTTGGTTTAGCTTTCTTTTCAGCTTTGAATGTTGCTTCTTTACTTGTAGATTCTTTCTTGCCATACTTCTTCATCTTGTAAGCTACTAGTGCTCCAAGAATGTCTTTCATAGTGTAATTGTTAATATCTTTGGCTTCTTCAATGGTAGAGATCTTTGAATCAAATTTTCTGGTAGTGATCTCAAAACTTTCTTTACAACATAAAATATTTTAGTCTCTTCTCCATGTCCTTGTATGCCATTCATTGTCTCATCTATCTTGAGTAGATACTCTTCTACCTTTTTCGTTGTCACTCATCTTTAAGTATTCAAATTTAGCTTTAATATTTGTATCTTTTGTTCCTTAACTCTATTATTGCCATTATAGGTGTTTCTCAACTTGTCCCACACATCTTTGGAAGATTTACAATGCATTAACTTCACAAAAATATCTTTAGACAAACTGTTATGAATTGCAACCTTGGCTTTCATATTAGTTTCATATTCCTTCTTAGCATTGGGATATGTAGGTAAGGGCCCGTTTGTTTCACGGAATTGACCAGGAATTGGCATTTCTGAATTCCCAGAATGTTCAATTCCCTGTTTGGTTCCAAAATAAAAAATTGGAATAGGGTTATGTGAATTCTAATTTTGGGTCATTTTGAGCATTCCAAAATTCCCCCTTCAGACCTGGAATTGGAATTGAAAAGTGGAATTGGAATTGAGAGTATTATTTTGGGAAGAAAAATGCATTCTCATATTTGTGTCAATAATGTATATTATATTTCTATAAGGATGTATATATATACACATGTGTGTATATATAAATATGTGTGTATATATACATGTGTGTATATATACATACGAGTGTATATACACACATGTATATATATAGTATATATACATGTATGTATATATACTTGTGTGTAGATACACATATGTATATACACAGGTGTGTGTATATACATATGTGTGTATATGTGTGTATGTGTATATGTGTATATGTGTATATGTGTGTATATGTGTGTATGTGTATATGTGTATATGTGTATATATGTGTGTATATGTGTGTATATGTGTATATATATACACAAATGTCGGAATAAAAACACAAACACCACTGAGAGGGGGGAGTGAATTAGTGGTTTACATAAAGGGTAAGTGCAAGAAGTTGAGTCGACTTATGGTGGAACTTTCATACTTAACCAAATTCGCGAAATCACACTCAACGAAATAGGTTCCCACTTAGAATGAATAGGGTCTCATTGAGCTTCGGGATCCCGAGCCTAAAATTTTATAAACATAATCTCATTTCAAAATGGGGTCCCATTTTGAAAAATGAAATGGGACCCCGTTTTAAAATGGGATCCCATTTTGAAAAACATATTAATTTTTAAAGAAAGCCTTCCATCGAGTCATTTATAAGTTATGATTTTAAAAAAGGTAAACAGGGTCATGTTTACTAAACGAGATCATGTTTCTAGAAAATTGGAATTTCAAGCCCACTTTTAGCCTTGGATTTTGGTTTGGAAAGAGGCTTGGGTAGTCGAACCATAGCCTTGGACCTAGTTTGACCTACAACTTAAAGGCTCTGCTAGTATCCATACAAACTAAGAACTTTAGACATATATCTGAAGATGTTTTCATAGAAATATTTTGACAAAATAAAAACCATTATAGATCAGACTGTACAGATTCCAAATATATAATTTGATTGTAAATCTGATTATTTTTTCTATTTTTTATTGAGTTTCTACTGAAACGGGTCTACCAACTAAAGATAGCAGGCTACTTTGTTATTTAAATTATTTTTTATTTGAAATTTTCTTGCAAAAAAAATTATATAACATCAAACTAGAGACATTTCTATACACTTAAAAAAAATTAAAAAATCACATGTTTTGGTCAAATTATGCTTGTCGTACACGAGAGACATTAAAAGAGACAATTATTCCTAGTAAACAATATATATTCAACTAAAAAATATTGTCATCAATCCTAACTTTGTTACATACCATTTCCCAAAAGGAGTCAGAGAAATAGTTACATTTAGGTTAAATTTTGCTTGTTGTACACGAGCATAGTATGGTCCTGAAACTGGGACTTTAAAATGTGGGTTTTAGTAATGCCTATTGAAAATGAAATTTAATCACCTAGGTATTAGATTAAATTATATATTTGGGAAGTAGAATTTGATTACTACAACTTCTATTACTGATGTTTTTTAAGATTCAATCTCGAAGTGCTTCAATTATTCATATCAATCAGGATAAATTTAAAAAAATAGGAAAAATAGTTCTACTTTTTGGCCAAAAACTGGACTCAACTTCTTGCTAGCACCCTAAACTTTAACAATTTGAAACAATTAAAAATATGAAACTTATATCATGAGAAAGATAGACAATACATAACAAAGTGACACATTGTTTATAGTGGAAAACCCTGTAGGGTGAAAACCCACTTTCAATCATTTCCTTTTATTAAACCTTTGAGGCAATCAATTTTAGAGCTAAAATTCTGGGAAGTACCAACACCCTTAACATTTAGGAGCTACAACTCCAAGGAACATCCATCCCTATCTCCTGAAGCACGTACTTTAGAATAAAAGGAGAAACCACTTCCCTTAAACAAATTGAGAAAATAATATTCAAAGGGTTACTCTGTTGCTATACAAATCATTTATCAAAACATGTTTGACAAGATATATAACAAGAACCTTTATTCACTTTAATTTTGAACCTTCTATTTCATATAATAAGAGAATAAAATAAATAAACCAAATCTTCATTTATAAATAAATTTGTATTTATCCATAAACCAATCTGTCAATTTCCGATCACCATTTACTTGCTGTCAGCAGAAAGACATGAATTCAACATTTAAAATTTGCACACAACTTTCTGCTCTATCGAAAACTAACTTTTCTAATATGTATCAGACAATATCAAAAATCTGAATCAATCAATCTTCAAAGAAACATGTTCATTTAAACAAACTAATTGACAACTTCAAAATCTGATCAACATTTGACAAACCAATCACCCTTAACAAAGATTGTTTCGATAAACCAATATTGCACATACTGAAATATATGATGCAAATTAATATAGGGTATTATTATTGATAAAATTTTAATTGGTTATTTATTTTCACTTAATCATGAAAGTAGAATTCCATTCACTGAGGTGACAGGAAGTACCTGTAGCTGTTAATAGCCAGAATCAAATTTTTTATCGCTGGAGTCACATGAAGTAACTGCAAATGTGTTATACAGATAATTAGAATCTCCAAAACATATTTTGATTCTAATTGAAATCAATGAAAAACTAAAATACCAAAGGTTCAACAAGAAGAACAAGAATGCACATATTTATCCCCCTCACAAGTAGGTGAAAAGGGGATTCTTGATGAAGGATAACACACTTTTAATCTATCAAGTGATGATATTTGTTTAAAATGAACATTTTTTGTCAATAAGGAAGAGGCCATGATAAAAGATGCACACCTCTTCTATAAGATAAAATTCAAAATTGGAGAAAAAAATACCTACATGAAAGGAATGTCACAAAGTTAAATAAATATCATTGTGTTGAGGAAAAGTGGATCCTTAGATAAAAAGAAGGATCCAGAGAGAGAATGGAATATCCCCCCCCCAAGCATAAGGTACAAAGGAAAAATAATTCATTATACACCCTAAATGGTCAATCCCATATAAATAGACATGCACTCCCAAGCAGCCATAAGGTTGTAAGAGAGTGTTCTTATGTAAAACTACAAATACATGCTAGAAAGGACATCACATTATAGGGGAGACCAAAATGATGAAGGGATAATGAGTTACCCTTGACCATGAAGCTGAAATGATGTGTAAAGAGAAAAAGAAGCACATTACATCATCTTAGTGGTAACATTAATTATAAGAGATATGTACTCCTAAGAAAGAAAAATATTGTAACAGAAGACAAGAATTTCCCATGTAGAGAAACGTCTTTGACAATGAATCCATGTATAGAAGGATTCCATAGTATAATAAATGAAACCCACAAAGAGATAATGGATCTTTGAGAAAGAAGAATTAATGAGAGAGAGAGAGATGTTGCCCCCCAAAGGAGATAGGACAAGGACGAAATCCTATTATGTTTCCCCAATAGTTCACATCATGTAATACAAAGAGCTTTTGTAAGCTTCTGAGATTATATTATGGGGAACAATAGAATAGGGTCAAAAAATGCTAAGGTATGTTTGTAATGTCAAGAAAGAGTATAATATTTGTAGTTAATGTAAGAAGATATCTATCTACCAAATCTTGAACAAATTGACTAAATTCCACACAATCAGAAAGAGAATGTCTATTACTATGGTGAAAAAGAAAATGGTAATTACCATTATGTTGGTTAACAGTTTGTCCTCCCATTAGATTTGTAATCTCTGACTCTTTTAACACCCAAGGTGAGGGAACAAAAGGATGTCACCAACAAATGGGTCAGTATATGTTATCTATCACTGCCCTCTAAATTGACAGGTACAGCTCCCTGATTGTGTTTGATATTCAATGAATATGTTTTTATCAATCATCAGATTTATTCCTTATGAGTTTTAACCAAATTTCTTGTAGACACAAACAATTCAGGCAAGGATAATGTTTAATCTATATTCAAATCTAGTCTACCTATTCTAAAAATGCATATTCTACTGAAGAGAACAGAAGCAGAATCATACATGGATAGAAAATAGAATTGCTTACGCTGCAACTTCTAACATGAAATAGAATCCAAGCAGGAATTACAGTTCCACATACAATTGTACTTTCTATTCTGATGCACCTAAATTATTGAATGAATAGGAGAAGAATCACACATGACAAGCAAATAGAATTACTCTCACTGCAATCACAGACATGAAATAGAATCCAGCATGCAACTATGGCTTCACATATGACTGTTCTATCTATTCAAAATGCAAATGATTCACTAAAATGGTGCAACAAACATGAGACAAAGCCTTTGTAAATAGAATCACTTCTGCTTCATTAACAAGTTTGCCGACCCTCGCTACTGAATTCTTTACAGAATTTATAGAGTTTACATACAATGCTTCCTGGATATGATTCGACTTCCAGAATACAAAAAGACAAGGCATGAAGAGAGAACATCTCGATGATAGAATTTGAAAAGCCAATCACTGACATGGGAATAAGAAAAGACATCATAACTGTGACACTTCAATTTGAATTCTTTATCTTCTCTTTTAATGACATCTGTCGAGTCAAATCCATTGGGCTTCGGGGTCAAATAACTGTTTATGTTCAAACTTAGCCAACATATAAACAGCAGTTAACATGATCTGCAACTGACATTCATCCTTTCTTATATGTATTAAAGAAAGTGCAGCATAGTTTCTGTCGTTGTTTCATAAAAAATCAATCTCCATAATGCAATTGGCGGAAAATCCCAAACTGAATGCTTCCGACGGAAAATACCAAATCTGCTTCTCCATTGTGGAAAATGTATGAGGGGGTGCAAAACCCGTGATATGTGAAAATCCTTCTTTGCGGGAATCGCACCTAGTAGGTGCGATTTTTTCATAATGGAGAAGCCACTACCTGTCTTTCCGCATGTCATTTTTAAGTGCACGGGCTACTTAACTTAAAGCACATGCTTTATTTGATCTTTGAAAACAATGACATGATATTCCTTTTTAATAAGTTGGGCCCACCTTATTATAACCAAGCTTGCAGAAAATCACTTGAGAGGTGTGAAACCCGCCGAGCTCAAAGTTCTTCTTTGCGGAAAATCACCCGAGAGGTGCGAAACCCGCCGAGCTCAAAGTTCTTCTTTGCGGAAAATCACCCGAGAGGTGCGAAACCCGTTGAGCTCAAAGTTCTTCTTTGCGGAAAATCACCCAAGAGGTGCGAAACCTTCCGAGCTCATTCTCACTCATTTCTTAACCAAATTGCTTGCCGTTTGTTGCATTAGGATCGTTGAGACCTGTAGAATCGACCCATACCAGTCTTCGATCTCTTCCTGAGAAAGAACATTAATTGGAGCACAAATCTTTGCCGGGTTAGGATCTACAACCTACTTAAATATGAAAAGACCTCAGAACAACCCGCCCAACTAAGAGAAGGAAAGGCAATGACAGGGAAACCTGACAAAGATAGCCTACCTAAGAAAGACTTAGACATAGACTTAGACTGACCAGACTGACTTGACATGACCATATGACTCCAAGAATGCCAAAAAAAAGGGTGACTGAAAGTCAGACAACACATTAGTATATCTTTTATTTTTTGGAAAATGTCTAAAATGAAGGTGAATTTTTCTATCATATTTAATTCTCCAAAATATTCTTTTAGCCAAAGACAAACGATCATCAAAAGGAGGTGTAACAATAGATGGTGTTGGTAAATGAATTCTTAAACAAGGAGGGTTAAGTTTTGAAGAAGAAGGATCTAAAGGAATAGGAAAGGGATTATCTTGAGGGATAAAACCTTGACCACTTCTACTAACTTGTGTAGGAGGGTCAATGGGATATTTTATGCCTTGGTCATTGATACCAAGACCTTGTCCACTATAGCCTTGTTGAGTGGTGATTTCATACCCTATATTGTAGTTTTGTTTTAATGTAGAGGGAGAGGGAGATTCATCTTGAGGTTTATGAAAGTGTGTGGTGTAAGGAGGAATAGGACCAATAGTAAGATTCTCTTTAGGGAGATTAGGATTCCTATCACTATTCAGAGTACTTTTAGGTGGGGAAGAAGAAGATGGTTTGTCAAAATATTCATTTCTACTCAATGTCACTTTAGGGGAGAAATCATCAAGGACATGCTTAATATCAAGATTATGTATGATATCTTGTAAATAAGTGCACATACTAGCCTCCCTAAGACCATCCTTCATAGTATATTGATGAAGAGGAGATCTAGGTCACAGTGAAATGGGAACATTAGGAGCTAGACTACTAGGAGGAAGATTGGGTTGGTTTATGTTAATGACATCCTTAGATTTAACATGCTCAGTAAAGATTCTTATAAGATTAAGATATTACATGAATTTTATTAAAAATTTAATGAGAACACCACATAGAATATTGATAAGAGTCTAGACATACACCCTATAAGGAAGAAAAATATTTGAGATCCTTAAAATATAGCATAAGCTAGAACACCATGAAGGAATGTAAACATCATCAAATTCAACAAAGTATGATTCACTCAATGTGATTGATAAAGAGAAGCAAGGACAAATGTAAGAACATAAGTGATTACACACCAATCTACTTTAGTATAATCTCCATAAAAGTAAATGAGATAAAAGAGATCTAACACCCAAAATCAAAAGTATGTAAGAAACATCGGGTTCACAAAAATGTACAGTGGAAATGGGGATAACCTAATAGGATCTAAGCTCTCCCCAATTTCACAATGCACATTCAAAATACGAAGCCTCCTCAATTCAAATTGGATCAACACAAAAAAATGGATGAAGTGATGCTAATACCCTATTTGGGTCAAGAGGGACTTCTATTCCTTTGTTGCTAAAAATTGAGAAAGTACATGAATCAAAGATGTTGAAATCTGGAAATGATAAAGAGGAAAATGAGGATGAGATATGTGTACCTTGGATAAATGAAGGAGATGCTATTTTTTTGTTGTTTTTCTGACTATCGGGATCCCAAAAATACCTGTACTTTGAAATTTGAGCTCTACAACCTGTCTGAGATCTGTCCTGAAAGTTTGAACCTATTTTTTAAGATAAAAAATGCCTAAAACATTTTTTACCTGGGTGCCTAACATCTAAAACATTCTGTACCTGATGAATGTGCTCCAAATTCTACGAGGACCTATGTCAAGATTTGTGGACTCTAGATTTGCAATTACAACATCCTAAATTGTACCTACACAAAAAATGGGAAATAATCTTGAATAGAGGGGTTTTCCTCATTCAAACCCCTATTTAGGAATCAACCTGGAAATATGAAAAAGTAAAGTATGAAGACATAGAACATTGATCAAATATGATAAATAAAGCAACTCATAACTTCACAATGTAGATGCCTCTTTCAATGTGATCAAGTATGATTATTCAATAGTTTTTGAATCAACATAAAACCAAAAGGATATCATGAAAAGACAAAACTGTGTGTGATGGATGTTTCCACTTGCCAATGTTGAAATGAGAAAAAGAAAGAGAAGAAGGTAGAAAATTTGGTAGATGCCATGGCTCCTCCTTGATGAAAACTCCTTTACTTGATCTCAAATGGAGGAAGAAGATAGATCCATGAACAAAACCATCTTTGATGGTTGATGTTATTAATACTTTGATAGATCTTGAATTTCCTTCAATTGTCTTGTATTGCTTGATGATCTTGATTCACTCAATTTCTGGCACAAGACTCTCAAATTGAGTTCTTGAATTTTGATAGATCTCTATTCCTTACATATAGTTGATGTATGAAAGAATTAAGTGATGACATGTAACTGATTGAATGTTTGACAATGTTAAGTTGAAGATAATGCAAGGTATTAAATCAGTTAATGGTTGGTATTGTCATTGATGTCAACTTGATATCATCTGTACGGTCATGTACATAATGCCAAAGACTTCAGAGAATCAATGGAACAAAAGTTATGCTTTCAGCAATGCATAAATGTTAAGTATTCACCAAGTGATAGACAACACCGATGGAGTGCACACCATCGATAAAGGCAAAGAATAAAAGTCACAGTGATACCTGACAAGAAGAAGATAGTGTTGCCTGACGAAGCAAAACCACGGGATGCCCGATGAGCTAAACATAGAGTTTCCCGATGAGTAAAATACAATGATGCCCAATGGACAGAGATCCTAAAGCTAACTAGAGTCACATTGATGGAACTGGTAGTTGTCACCAATGACTAACTACAGAGTTGACTGACGGAACAAAGAGTTCAGAAAATGACAAAATATCTAGTTGGCAAGAGATAAAGATAGACTTAACTGGTTGTTTCCTTTGTTTTATTCAAATAGAGTTAAGTAATTGATTTAAAGCTGATTTATATAGCTGGCATGAAGATAACTACAAGACAAATCAGGAGTTATGCTTTAAATCAAATTGGCTGGATTGTTTTTCACTCCAAGAATCAAGAATCAAGAAACGGTGAATATCATGTCTATATAAGAGACAAGCTTAATTCATTTTTGTATGCATGGGAAGGGGAGTGAATAGAAAGAGGATGCTAAAGAGAAATTGATGAGGAAGAACTTCATATAGTCTTGATCAATCAAGCTAAAGGAGAGCTAAAGAATTCTGCACACACCGACGAAAAGTGAAGCACAACATCACATAGCAGAAAGTGTGGAGCACAAAGAATTGAATTGATACATTGGTTAGAAAGGTAATGTACTTAAATAGATATGAAAATCTGCAATTCAAAGTTGCATTAGAAATAGATCATAGTGTTTTAGTTTAACCATTGAAGCATCAAGTCTCTTAACCAAGCAGGACTTAACAATCTTCTATATATTGGGGTACATCCCAAGGAGTGCCAAAAAGGTTGATTCATAAAATTAGAATTGGACTTTCTTGATACCTATTGACAGTCTAAGAAGGAGGCTGATTCAAGGATGGTAGCAATAGATGCCTGATACTAAGTGACAACCTCTATGTATGAAATCCTCTAACAAGGTCACACTTAACAGTGTGTTTGTAACCTTTAATAGGGTTGGCTCCTAACAGGGCTCACTTCAGAAGAGTGAAAATTTGGGGTACCAGTCCCAGTGGCTTTTTCCCTTAATAGGGTTTTCAAGTTAAAATCCATGTGTTATGTGTATATGGTTTATTTCCTTACTATTTTACATTTCACATATGCATTTCTGGATTGATTTGTATACTCTACTTATTTACTGAGTTTCGGTAAATAGTTTTACTAATCGGTAATCAAGGAGAATAAGGACAGACAAGGAAAACCGACAGATAGTTAATCATTATAAGTATTTCATTTCATGCATCTTGTAGGGACATAATAATATGAGGTTTATTTGATTGGTGGTAAATAGTTGATGAATAAATTTTGAGGCCACTGATTCACCCCCCCTCTTAGTTATTACTAACAATTGGTATCAAAGCTTGTGTGCTTGGAAGGAAGGTTTCAAGACCTAAGTCAGGATCACAAGATGAAAAAATGAGATGTGCCCAAGTTGAACAAAGACAACTTTGCTTCATGGAAAAGTAGGATAAGACTCCACTTATCAGGTATTGGTAATGATGTTACTCAATTCCTAGATACTGAATAGGTGTTGCCTATAGGAGTACTGACAGTAGATCAATTGAGAGAGAAGCATGAGCATAACTACATGGTTATAGAGCTTTCTTCCTCACTCTCTGATGCTGAATTTGAAGATGTCAAGGATTGCAAAACTACTAAGAAGATGTGGGACAAAGTGAATCTTGTACATGGAGGTGACACAAATGTTTTGCGAGCCAAGGCAGAAAGCCTTAGAGGAAAGTTTAATGATCTCAGAATGAAAGAAGGAGAAAAAATCACACAGTAAAACACAAGGATAAAAGAAGTAGTCAATGCTATATGAGGTGTTGGAGGTACACTTGAAGAGGAGATAGTGGTAAGTAAAATTTTAAGAACCTTATTTCCTGTATATGCTATTAGAGTTTCTGCCATTCAAGAAATGAGAGTAGTAGCAAACAATACAGTTACTCTTGACAGTTTAATTGGTAGAATGATTTCATTTGAGATGAATAACTTTGACAATAGTGTCTTACAAAACTTAGAGTCCACATTTAAGTCTTCTATGAAAATAAACAAATCAAGTCATAGACCCTCATCTAGAAGAGACAATGAAAGTGAAAGTGAAGAAGAAGATCTAGATGAAATAGAAGCACTTATGGATAGAAGAATGCAGAGATGCAAAGGTAAATACAAAGGCAAGTTACCACTTGTATGCTTTAATTGTAAAGAGATTGGACACTTTGCTGCAAGATGTCCTAACAGAAGAAAAGATGACAAAAGTAATTACAGATCTTTTGAGAAGAAATCTAACAGAGGTGAAAACAAAGATTACAGAGGTTACCAACAATCAAAAAGAAGAGATACCCGAGACTACAATGAAAAAGGCAAGAAGGCTAGCTACCTAGCTACTTTCAAAGATGAAGATACTGACACTGAACCTGATGAAGACATCACGATGGTATTTGTAGCTATGAAGGATGATTCAGCTGAAGATGAAAGGTATGTAGAAACTGCACTCATATCTAAGGTTAGAAAGATTGACATCTGGATTATAGATAGTGGCTGCACTCACCACATGACTGGTGACAAATAAAAGTTTAACACTTTTGAGTATTATAATGGTGGTACAGTAAGAATTGGTAATGATACACCTTGTCCAGTTGAAGGTAAAGGAACAATAATGTTGAATAACCTGATTAAATGTGAAAATGCTTATTGGGTAAAAGGATTGAATTATAATTTGTTGAGTGTTTCTCAGCTAAACAATTTAGGTCACAGAGTAGCATTTGAGAACAAGAAGGCAAAGATCTTCAATTAATCAGGAAAACTGATTGGTACCGGTGAACAGATTAAAGGTAACTTATTCTATCCGAATGATACTAACACCACTTGTTTAATGACTAGAAATGAAGACATATGGTTGTGGGACAAAATATTATGTCATGTGAATTTTGAAAACATGATGAAAATAAGAAAAAGGATAAATGTAAGAGGCTTACCGACGATGACAAAGCCAGACAACATCATGTGCAAAAATTGTCAAAAAGGTAAAATGACAAAGTTAAGTTTCAAAAGTAAAACCCATACATCTGATGACATTCTAGAATTAGTCCATACTGATTTATGTGGACCTATGAGGACAAAGAGTTATTATGGAGATATATATTTTATTCTCTTTGTTGATGATTACTCTAGAATGATTATAGTTATGTTTCTAAATGATAAATCTGAAGCATTCAAGATGTTTAAATGGTATAAGGCTATGGTAGAAAAACAAAGTGGTAAGGATTTGAAATTTTTGAGATCAAATAGAGGAGGAGAATTTATATCAGATGAATTCACTAATTTCTGTAATGGGCATGTTATAAAAATACATGTTTCTGCACCAAGAAAACCACAACAAAATGGGATTGCTGAGAGAAGGAACAAATCAATAGTTGATTGTGCAAGAACACTGATGATAGAGAAACGCATCACCCAAATGTTCTAGAGGGAAGCTGTCAGCACTGCTATCTACACACTTAACAGAGTACAATTAAAGAAGGACACAAAGAAGACACCTTATGAGCTATGGTATGGTAAAACATGAAATGTAAGTTACTTCAAAATATTTGGTATTCAATGTTATGTCTTAAAGGATGATAGAAATGGAAAGCTTGATGCCAAAAGTGATGAAGGTATTTTTCTGGGGTATTCTACCAAAAGAAAAGCTTTTAAATGTCTCATCAAGGCTTCTAAAAAAATAGTTGAAAGTGCAAATGTAAAGATTGATGAATTTGCAGACAAGAATGAGATGGAAAGCACAAAAGAACCAGAAGGCTGCAACAAGTTTGTATAATGTGAAGAACCCAACACTCTACCTGAGAAACAATGCTTAATTCTAGAAGAACAGAATATTGCAATCGATTGTTAGACTGCTGTTACCGACGGTCAGGATAATGATCAAGATAATGTGGAAGGTAATGAAGAACATAATGAAGATAAAAATGATGATCAAGCTGATACACAAAGAGTTGTACCTATACTTGCAATATATGTAAGAAGGAACCATCCAGAGATCCAAATCATAGGAGATAAGAAAGCTGGTACAAGAATAAGAAGTAAGTCTTTAACCTCGAATTGTTTAGTTTGTGATTTTGAGCCAAAGTCTGTCAATGCTGCACTAGATAATGAGGAATGGATAAGTGCTATGAATGATGAGATTGAGAAGATTTAGAAGAAAAAAACATGGTCACTTGTACCAAGACCAGATGACAAGAATGTCATCGGTAAAGAATGGATATTCAGGAATAAGCTGAAAGAGAATGGAGAAGTCACAAGGAACAAAGCAACTCTAGTATGCAAAGGGTATGCACAAGAGGAAGTTATAGACTATGGAGAAACCTTTGCACCTGTTGCTAGGCTAGAAGGAGTAATAATAATGCTTGCTTATGCTACATATAAAGGATTCAAAGTATATCAAATGGATGTCAAGTCAGCATTCCTAAATGGAATACTTGAAGAAGAGGTATACATTGAACAACAAGAAGGGTTTGTCGATCTAGACAAGAGAAAGATGGTGTGTAGACTTCAAAAAGCCTTATATGGATTGAAACAAGCTCCCAAGGCCTGGTCTGAATGACTTCATTCCTATCTAATAAGTATTGGATTTATAAGGACCAGTGAAAACAGTAATCTCTATTTGAAAGAAGATACTGATGCTAACACTTTGATTGCTAAAATATTTGTTGATGACATCATATTTGGAGGCAATGATATGCTATGCAAATAATTTTCTGATGAGATGAGAAAAGATTTCAAGATGTCTATGTTTGGAGAGATCAAGTTTTGTCTTGGTCTATAGATCATTCAACAAAGTGAAGGTATTTTCATTACACAGTCCAAATACATCAAAGAGGTCCTGAAAATATTCAAGATGGAAGATTCCAAACTAGTTGGAACACCGATGGCTACTAGATGTAAGTTGACAAAGGAAAACAAGACAACAGAGGTAAATCAGACTTTGTATAGATCAATGATTGGAAAACTCATGTATGTTGTACACACTAGACAAGATATTGCGCATGTAGTAGGAATTGTTTCTAGATTTTCTACTAATCCCAGGGAATTACATATGACTGCTGTGAAAATAATTTTAAGATATCTGAAGAATACTGAGGAATTTGGCTTATGGTATAAAAGAGAAGGAAAATTTTAACTTAAGGTGTTTACTGATGCTGATTGGGCTGGAAATCTTGATGACCGGAAGAGCACAACTAGAGGAGCATTCTTTATGGGTGACAGACTTGTCACATGGATTAGCAAGAGGTAGGGATGCATCTCTCAGTCTACTATAGAAGCAGAATATGTTGCTGCTGCAAATTGCTCAAACATTGCATGGATCAAATAGTTGCTGGAAGGTATGCATATGAAGATCTCAGAACCAGTGATTATCTATTGTGATAACACCAGTGCAATAAACATTTCCAAGAATCTAGT
>MU225567.1:1981871-1997123 GCA_018584345.1 Thuja plicata
TAGGGATTGCTTCTTGACTTAGTGTAGGAGAAGACATGTGGTCATGAGACCAAGTCTTATGAGGCCACATAGCCCTTAGGAATAGGACATGTGTGGGTGAGGATAATGATTTATTAATAATTAATAACAATTAATTATTTTAGCCAAGGTGATTTGTCAAGTGACTAGGTTTATGAGGTGGACTAGGAGGCTTAGTCATATTTAGTGACTGTGTAATTAATCACTTTAATGAGACTAATTTAGAAGACTTAGGATAAGAAGAATAGACTATAGTGAATGTATTAAATAAATTAAATAATTTACTTAATAAATAGAAGAAATAAGTATTAATTAAATAATAAATATTTAATTAATTAATTAGTGAAGCCATTTTTAGTGTATACATTTTGCCCCTCTTTGAAATAATGTGCTAGTCACATTGTTTCAAAGAAAAATCTAGCTTTTGCCCTTGCCCCAGACAATGCCGATAAAGACGACCTATGCATGCCCCCTCGAGAGATTGATTGACAAAATTTATGATTGTTTTTTTTTTTTGTTTTATAATGTTCAATCAATCTCACGAAGGGAATCAAAAGAAAAATGGGAGGGAAAATAGGGTGAAATGGAATGATATCAGTGGGTAGATTCCACACATCCAGCAAAATGGGTCCATAGGCTATATATAGGCTCAAAGGGTCCACTATAGGATCATTATGAACACTTTTCATTTGGAGATTGGAGCTTGGAGAGAGAGCGGAGCAAAGCTGAGAAGATGTCGTTCCCCCTGTCAAATCACCACTTCAAGAGAGTCAGACACTTCCAAAGACTACCAGATTTTGGAGAGCCAGTAAGTGACTCGATCTGCTCTGTCAATTTGTCAATTCTTGCATGGTTGGATAGTATTTGTATCATGTTTAGGATAGATTAAACCATAGGTTAGGATAGGAATTTGATTGGTTTTTAGGCAAAAAATGTATGCGCAGTTGCAGCGCATGTATGCGTACCAAATAGGCATGTTTGCACAAATAGTGCGCATACATTTAGGGTTCCTGCATATTCGTAGGATTTGAAGTTTTTTGTTGCGCATTTATTTAGGGATGTTACGCATTTGTGATACCTACACAAATGATAGGGGATTATGTGCATACATGTTGTTATGCTGAGCATTTATTGAAAATGGTAGAATTTGGGCAAATGAGTAGGTTAATTAGGTCAAACATCATATTGATAGGCTGAGTTGATCTGTCAGCGTTGTATTTGTGATCAATTGGTGACAAGATAGGAAACATTGTAGCATGGTTTCTAGTTAAACTTCCTGAGATTAGATAATTGATAGAATTATATGTTGATACATGTGTTCGACTGATAGATAGGATAGATAGATAGATCAATTTGATTGATTTTTGATAGTGTTATTTGTTGATTGTTGATGATAGGAGGACATTACTGACATCTTGATGTCACGGGTGAGATATCTCGTGACACAAAGTCTGAGATCAATGTTTTTGGAGACTAACAAAGTTTTGATTGGGGCAACAGGCCTATATCATGTGATCTACACGTGCAAGATTTGGGCAAATCTAGGTATGCTGACTGTGTTGGTGAAGAGATGGCACTCAAAGATGAGTACATTTCATCTTCCTACAGGAGAAATGACTATGATATTAGAGGATGTTTATCACATCCTATGACTGCCTATCACAGGAGAGTTGGTGTAGTACGACCGACATGGTGGTTTGACAAAGTGCAAACGAGTTTTTGGTGATGAGGACATAGAAGAGGCAGAGATCAGCTGGGAGGATATGGTGGAGTTATATGAGCCACTACCAGTTGTGTTGGTTAGAGAGATCAAAGGGTATGTATTTCCAATTCAGAGATCATATGGCTTTGTAGTAGGGTGGGGCCAGACGTTACAGAGGATGATGGATGAGGGGACCTGTTTTTCTTGGAAGGTGTGCTTGTTAGCGCATCTATATCGTGACCTTCATCAGGTGGTATATCAAAGGGGAGGCTCTTTATCAATGGGTGTGACATTGCTCCATGTGTGGGCATGGGAGCATATTTCCATCACACGACCAACTTCTTTGAGATTTCAAGGCGCGGGGCAGCCGTACATTTTTCTTTATGCAGTGATCCAGTCTCAGCATAAGCTAGGACGATTAGAGTTTTGGAGATATAATTTTGATACCATTGATGCTATGATCTGGAGACCCTACCTAGGGTGTGAGCCATGGGAGGACAAGTATCAGCTTAGATACTGCTTCGAGTCTCGATGGTTGATAGGGAGGACTCCCTTTATTATAGAGAGGCAGATGATGAGCAGGGTCTTGCGACAGTTTGGTAGGATTTAGGGGATGCCTCAGAGGGTGACAGAGTTTGCACGCACCCACCAAGAGAGACATGATTGGGGGCCTATGGTGTCCTATGAGATCGTGAGGTAGGAGTTCTTGGACATGTCATTTCAGGCATGGCTAATGAGACAGGGGGTCATAGACCTAGGCATGACGACATAGTACGAGAGATACCTGAGGGATCATCCATTCCCTAGACTGACAGACCTAGCAAAGAGGCCTCCATAAAGAGATCTAGAGGATAGACACCGAGGTAGGCGACGAGGCCAGTATAGGAGAGGTTGAGGGGGAGGTAGAGTTGCTGACAGAGATGATGGAGGTGATGGTCTAGGAAGAGGGAGGGGGATAGAGGGAGACCACAGGATTTGATGCCACCTCTGGCCAAACAAGAGGTATGCCAGCCACTGGCACAAAGACCAATAGTTTCCCTGAGACAGACACTATTATAGGCACATGCATAGATATAGGCACAGATACTGGCATAGATACCGATATCGATAGGTCCCTTGGTATAGGTACAAGTGCTAATACAGGCAAGACAGGGGTACGATGAGGCCGAAGTGATACTGAGATAGGTGGGAGTGGTACTGGGCAGAGTTGGACATGATGATATTCATGAAGAGCCTATGCTCGATATTGGGGATGATGTACAAATTTTAGATGTGGGGGCACAAGATGTACATGCAGAGGTGGATGTCGAGAGGTGGGATCCCTATTTATAGAGGGATGTAGTAGAGAAGGAGGACATAGATATTAATGTGTTTCTAGTCAGACTAGCAATGATATAGGTATAGGCTGACTGCGTCCCTGGTTTAGAGAGACGCGTAAAGAGGTTAGAGGGGGAGATTGCAGATGTGAGATAGGAGTGAGATACTGCCATAGCACGGTTAGGGGAGGCAGGGACACTACTTGATGAGCTTGAGTCCACAAAGACATTGGGGCCTAATGCAGATAGTCTATGGATGATGATGCGAGCTAGTAGGGAGATCACCTACTGGAGAGAGGCATACAGATAGGTTGTTCCATGGGATCAGTGAATTGGGAGCTTTAGAGAGAGCTCATATGTAGTGTGGATAGAAACAAATCAGAGACAGGGGTCGGCTGGTAGTGGGGGTACATCATCACATCCATTGAGACCGCCATTAGGTTCTGGGGATCTGTCAGCAGTAGGGACCTCTATTGCAGCACGTAGACATCGTCAGAGAGAGTCTGGAGGTAGTGGATCTTAGATTTTTGTTATACACATTGTATTTATGGCTTCATTGTATCATTATTGTATTTTCATTATAGACTTGATGGACACTTATGGACACATGGTTTATTTTATGAGATATCATTGGAAATTTGGACATGTTATTTTTTTTTTATAGACTCTTGATGATGGACTTTCTATATGATGCAGTTCTATTTATGATTACTTCTATGATGCATTTCTTATGATGACATATATGTGGATACTGACACATGCAGGAGGTGATGAATGAATTTGATTATGCAGTTGGATTTATGACTAGTAATGTAGCAATCTATCTCTATAGGGATGCATAATGGTTATGATTGGATTATGTAGTTACTAATGGTATATGAATGAATTTCAAAATAGATGGATGAAATGTGAACTTAATATGATATAAAATGAAATGTATAATGATGGTAGTAATATGATGACCTATAATGTGATGAGATGACAACTATGATAAAATGAAATAATTAGAATATGCATGTAAACTTAAATGGTTATATATAAATGAACAATCCTATCAAAGAAAAACTAAGGACATCTACATAATGAACCATGATAAATGCTATATTTTTGTTATCCAGACTCTCCTCAATTTTAAACAACCATGTCTCCGAAACAAGAAGAATAGACAAAGAGAAATGGTGATCTAAGAAAGATATCCTACAGAACCCTATAAAAGGAGCTTTCATGATCTATTAAATGCAATGCAAAATGATATGTGAAATGAGTATCTCCACAACTCCAAAAACATCTTAAAACTTCATAATTATTGGAATTTGATATTCATCATTGAGCTCGTTATGTTGCAAGAAGATGAAAGCATCATGGTATAATTAAACTAGGATGACCTGAGCACTTCTTGCATGGAGTTTAATATAGAAAAATTGACAAGCATCTAGGCATAATTGAACCGAGCGACCTGAGTTTCATTTGCATAACAGAAAAGGAATATCCCCCCTCCATCGGGGAACAAATATTTGGAGTTGATGTATGTGTGGCGTATCACCGTCAATAGTATTCACATAACAACATGATTTGTATGTTGTCAATACTTATTCAACAGATGAAGTCACTTATGCATAGACACCCCAATTATTTGTTCCTTTGACTTCATTGGAAAATATCCCACAAACAACAATCAAAGAAAATATCATGTCCCATCCCGGCTATTCTAATCAATGACATATTTGGAGTGTTAAACTCATGTCAAAAATATCATGGAATAGCATAGGAACATGATAAAAATGAAATCCATATATGAATGCATAATCATATAACAAATCATTCTAACATGCCTGCCATGAATATACATTTCTTTGCCAAAAGATAGTGTTAGGTTTATTGATCAGTTTGGTTGATGTGATGTTGCAAATGTATAGATAAATGATCATATTTTGAAAGATAGGTTCACAAATTATGAATCATGATTAGAATAGAATTGTGTAAGAATAGTTGATTGTGTTTTCTTTTCTGGTTAAAAATTATTTCATTTCGTCTCCATCCTCTAAGAGTTGTGGATATCATAGATCCACTTCCCAAACTAGGTCGAGGACATGCCCCCAACTAGGTGATGGACTGAATTATTATGGGTGAAGAAAGACATGCTGGATTAGGATGAAGACCAAGATAGTAGACCAAGCTATGATGGGGTTTTATTATGGATTTATACAATGGATAGGAATCATTGATTGGCCATTTTATTATGATATGTACAAGGAGAAGGGTGACTTGAACAGTCACTTTATTATGGAGATATGTACAAATGGGATGATGCGCTAGAAGAATCCTAATAGAGGGAGGAGATAACTTGTTGCAAATGGTGCCCGTTTCTAGGTTTTCACCACATGCTTTTATTGCAATTTTCTTGTGAGTTTTTTATTTTTTTTATTTTTTTTATTTTTTGATTTTTATTTTATATCCCTTGCACTGGGATTTCAATCATAATACTTCTTGAGGTGAATTTTGTTGAGAGGCTCATCCAAGAGATCTCCTTTAGATGTAGACAACTGATAGGCCCCAAAACCATAGGTTTATATAATCACAAAAGGTCCTAACCAGTTAGGTTAAAACTTGCCCTTCTTCTCATGATGCTACTGATTTTTGAGATTCTCACGAAGGACTAGATCACCCACCTGAAAGTCTCTAGGTTTCACTTTAGTGTTATACTGATGAGACATCCTATGCTGATAGACTTTCAAATGATCAAAGGCTCTTTGATGATGTTCATCTAGAAATTCTAATTCGGTTATCCACGCAACTCTATATTCTTCATCTGGAATCAAATATTTTAGGGGCACACGAAGAGAAGGTAACTCAACCTCGAGGGGCAGGACAAATTCAGACCCATAGACAAGGGAATATAGTGTGGCTCCAGTGGGAGTACAGATGGAAGTGTGATAATTCCATAGGGAAGGATTCAATTGGACATGCCATTCATGACCAATGTCATTGACAGTCTTTTGAAGGATTTTGACAATGGTTTTATTAAACACCTCCACTTGGCCATTACCCTAGAGTAATGAAGGGTGGAATAATGGTGGGTGATGTGGAATTTAGCACATAGTTCATCTATATCTTGATTTTGGAATTGCTTCCCATAATCATTAATAAGGTGCATAGGGATACCATATTGGAAAATGATATAATTAAGGATAAACATGGACACCTGTTTGCCTGTGGTAGTGATCAATGAAATGACTTCAATCTACTTGGTAAAATATTTTTTTGCAGTTATAATGAACTTATGTCCATTGGAAGATGGAGGATGAATGGTGCCCATGAGGTTGAGTCCCCACTGACTGAATGGTAATGCTATTGTAAAAGGATGAAGTTGTTGTGCTGGTGCATGAATAAGATTCCCATGTATTTGACATTTCTTGCATTTCCTAGAAAGATGAAAGGAATCTGTTTCCATAGTAGGCTAGTTGTAACCCATATGCATGAGCTTCTTATACAGGGAAGGACCACTTGAATGTGTTCCACAAATACCCTCATGTACATCTTGTAAGGTAGTTTGAGCTTCATCATGTTCAGGACATCGTAAGAGAGTACCGTCAAGACTTCGTCGATACAGGGTGTCAGATATTAGGAGATATCAGGAGGTTTGGCATAAAAAGGTTCATTTTTGGTTTCTGGATAAGTCGGGTGGAATGATATTGTCTTTTAGGTAGGAATATATCT
This sequence comes from Thuja plicata, assembly GCA_018584345.1. NCBI lineage: Eukaryota > Viridiplantae > Streptophyta > Pinopsida > Cupressales > Cupressaceae > Thuja > Thuja plicata. The sequence goes on from MU225567.1 coordinate 1,988,625, forward strand.
TTCTATAGGTAGGGAAATCTTGTATGATAATATGACATATGATACTTGTACCAGGATCATTGTACGCAGGATAAGCCAAGGATTCTACTAAGAACTCAAAACAGGCTTTAGTATCTTCCACATCAAATAGAGAAGCAATTGTTGCCATAGCATATGCAGCCTTATTTTCATGTCTTAGAATTTTCTCAAAGACCAATGATTGAAAAATATTTCTTAAAGTCATCTACTATATGCTTATATGGTAACAAATTGTCATCCTTTGTCTGTTATTCATTATTAACTTTATTGATAATCAACTAGGAGTCTCCATAGACATTCAATTTAGTGACTTTCCATTGCAGAGTCATCTTCAATCCAATCATCAAGGCTTCATATTCAGCTACATTATTTGTACAAGGAAAGAGTAACTTGTAAGACTTTGGTATTGTATATCCTTGTGGTGTAACAAATAACACTCCAGCTCCTGAACCATGCTGAGTATATGATCCATCAAAGTACAACTTCTATGTTTGTGTAGATAATATAAAGATATGTGTATCGAGAAATTCTGTATGTATAGGTTGATCATCTGTTAGTGGTTCCTCGGCTAATTGATTGGCAATTACTTGCACTTTAATAGCCTTCTGATCCACATACTCAATATCAACTTCACTAAGCAACATAACCCACTTAGCTAATCTTCCTGTCAATGTTGTCTTACTCAAAAGGTACTTCAAAGGATCAATCTTTGCAACAAGTTTGATGGAATGAGACAACATGTAATGTCACCACTTTTGTGAAGCAAAGACCACTGCTAGACATTCCCACTCAATTAGTGAATAATTGAGCTCATATCTGACAAGGGTGTGACTGATGTAATATATAGCCTTCTCTTTTCCTTCTTGATCTTGTTGGGCCAAAAGGGCACTGAGCGAGAATTTTGTAGCTGAAAAATAGAGCAAGAGTGGCTTGCCTAGAATCAGTGACATAAGAGTAGGAGGAGTTGCTAAATATTTCTTGATCTTAGTGAAGGCTTCTTCACACTTATCATCCCACTTGAATAATATTTTTTATGTAACAGGTATTGAAAAGGATGACTTCTGTCCTCTAATTGAGAAACAAACCTTCTGATTGATTGGAGGCATCCTTGTAAAGATCTTAATTGACTGATATTCATAGGTGAAGCCATCTCCATGATCAAGTTAACTTTTTTTGGATCAACTTATATTCCCTTAGTTGAGACAATATACCCTAACAGGTTTCCCAGGTTTCCAAATGTAAATCCAAATGCACATTTCTTTGGATCGAGTCTAATCTAGCCCTTTTCCATTCAGGTGAATATTCTATCTAACACTCTTAAATGACCATCTCTGGTCTTGGATTTTGCTAGGATATCATCTACATAACCCTCCATTATGGTATGCATCATGTCATGAAAGATTGTGGTCATAACCCTCTGATAAGTCGCACCAGCATTTTTTAGCCCAAAAGGCATCACATTCCAATAGTATGTGCCCCAAGGACATGTAAAAGTAGTCATTTCCTAGTCTTCTAGTGCAATCTTGATCTGGTTATAGCCAGAAAACATGCCCATTAAGGATAACATCTCATGCTCGGCTATCAAATCAACTATAATATCAATGTTGGGTAGTGGAAAGTCATCTTTAGGACAAGTCTTATTGAGATCTTGAAAATCTATACAAATCTGGATAGACTTGTCTAGCTTGGATAAAGGTAAAATATTGAAAATCCATTCAGCATAATTAATGCCTAAAATGAATCTGACATCCATTAATTTCTTCAATTATGCTTTAACCATAAGTGCAATATGGGGATGCATTTTTCTAAGTTTTTGCTTTACTAGCTTGATTCCTGGTGTAATAGACAAATGATGCATAATAAGATTAGGATCAAGCCCAGGCATATCAACATAAGACAAGGCAAATTTTACTTGTCTCTCTTTGAAAAACTATGAAAAGGCTTCCTTTTCTGATTTTGTTAAGGATACTGCTATCTTCAGAATACATGGGGACTCCTCTGTTCCAATGTTGAGAGGCAACATTGGTTCAATAAGTATTGTAGTTTTCTCTTGATACATATAATTGGGGAGAGTGTCAATCCTTCCATCTTCAGGCACCTCATAGAGGTTTTCACCCTCAGGTAAGTCTTTTATTTTTACTTTTTTAGGATCTAACACTGCCCCTGAGTGGTTTTCACCATCAAATCTATTGATTATTTTCACATTTTTACAACTGAAAGGATTGGCACCCTCTCCAAAATAAGCCATGTCATTGAGTTCTATTAGAAATCCTGATTTATGATCCCCTAGTGGTAGATGATCTCTGATTCCAAGATAATCAATAATTGTGTCATCGTTATGGATTATTGGGAGAATCCTAAGCTATAAGCTTAGGGTGGATAAGGGGTATTGGATCATTTGGGTCAATTTTAATGGTTAAGATGGTATTGATGGAAAATTTCTCAAAGTTTATGATTGTATTGGCAAGGTCTATTTCCATTCTCTCGTCCGAATCACCTATCTCAAGATAACTCTCACTTTCCTCATAATTGCCAAGATTAATATCATGTGAATCTAATCCTAGTGGTTCTATCCTTGAACTCTCCTGCTCATGAGAATCATTACTATAGGTATGGACAACATCAACTCCTTTCTCTTCTGTATAGTCAGATAATGAATCCCATTCATAAGCATTAGAATCATCATCATCATCATCATCATTCCTAAGTCTGTTAATGATTTATGTCGCTATCTTTTGCTTTTCGGGATCTACATACATGCCATGTCTTTGGAACTATAATGTAGGAGCTTTAGAATTCTTGTAGAAAGGTGTAATATTTTCTTTACCTTTAGATTCCTTTGGTTCTTCTCCTTTGTATCCTAATACGGTGGTGTCTCTTTGGGAATTTGGATTTTTTAGAATTGGTATTATAACACCCTCTCTTTGCAACCTTATAGGTCCACTGCCTTGATATCCCATCTTTTGCAACAAAGTATATCCCTTACCGTATACATCGGGTGATATATACTCATTTTTTTCCTCTTCTTGATCTTTATGGTGTTTAATAAAATGATTAGCATTATGCTCAGTTACTTCCTCTGATATAGTGCCCCCACTTATAAATGTGCCATAAACAAGCGTAGAAGGAGCTTTTGATTGTTGTTTGGAAATCAAATATTTTCCATATGACTTAGGAGATAAGGGTAACTTTGTGATACATAAAGTTTGACCCAAAGCGTATTCTCCCATACTTTTCTCTATCTATTTTGATCCCATGGGATTTATAGGTCGATGCTTCATTACTGGGATCAATGGGTGTTGTTATGGGAGATCCAACACTATTATAGGGTACCAAGGATTTAGGTGTTGTCTTCAAAGTGTTGCAATACTGAAAAGGATTCAGATCTCCTTTGATAGTTATTTATTGACCATTATGTGGAAACTTCAAACACTGATGATAATTCAATGACACAACTTGCATAGAATGAATCCAAGGTCTCCCCAAAAGAATGTTATATGCTAAATCCATATCAAGGACTTGTTAAAGTACATCTTTGACTACAAGACCGACTCTGATAGGAAGAACAACAAATCCTTTGGATGACCTCTCTTCCTCATCATAAGCTTTAATTGTGATTTTCTTCTTTGGATCTACATCATTTTCAGAAAATCCCAATGCAAGGACTAGTTTTAAAGTGCATATATTCAAGCCAGCTCCTCCATCTATTAGTACTCATTTTATTTTATGATTTTGTAAAAGGCCTTCTATATGGAGTGGAGCATTATGCGGTTGATTAATGGCTAGATCATCAGGCTCAATGAAGGATAGGTAATGTGGAGTTGTAAAATGTCCCACCATAGCTTGGAATTGTGCTTGATCTAGATTTGTAGGGGCATTGGTTTCTAGGAGAGCTTTCTCAAGAATATTCTTATGAGAAGGTGACAAATGCAAAATCTCTAGTATAGATATTTGGGCTAGTGTTTTCTTCAATTGATCCAAAAGATTGTATTGATTGCAAACATTTGGGGTGGAATTTGGAACATAGGTAGACTTTTTTCTGAGAGGTGCTAGGTTTGGATGAGACACTTTGAAGAGTAACCTTGAATTAGGCTTGTGTGGTAACATTAGCTGGTTGACTTTTTCTTTGATAGAAATCACATTGACATAGTATTGGGAAGGATGGCAGATAGAAATTTGATTTATATAGTTGTAGGATGTGGTATTATAGTTGGCTTGATTATCACCCTTAGCATTGGAATAACTTCCTTTCTCATGTTTAGGAAGTGGATCTTTAAAATCTGTATGTGACTCATTTGAGATATGTCCATCAACATTATTTTCCCCGCTTTCAATCAAATCTTGTATCGCATGTTTGAGTCTTTGACAATCATTGGTTTTGTGACCTTTCCCTCTATGAAATTCATAATAATTGTTATCATTCCACCAAGAAGGCTTCACCCTAGGTTCAAAATCTCTAGTTTCAGGAAGTGCAATGAGTTTCTTTGTGATCAACTTCCTTAATGCAGATTCAAGAGATTCACCCAAAGGAGTAAAAGTTCTTCTACATGGAATAAAGGGTAATCTTGATGAATTGTTGTTGGTATTATGATTTTCACTTTGATTTCTATGAGTAGGTTGAGTAGCATTGGCTTTTCTTGTGAGATTCAAAATAGGTTGTGTTGGTTTAACATGTCGATTGTCCATAATCACATCATTGACAATGTTCTTGTTTTTGTTCCAAAATTTGGACTTGTCATTATTGTTGTTGTTGTTGGAATTTGAATTTGAAGATCCAACATTGTCCTTGGAGTAAAGCTTAATCTCACCCTTTCTAACCATAACTTCCTCAATTTTGACTCCATTTTCAATGAGCTTGTTAAAGTTTGGAGGACATTGCAAATGTAACCTAGATCTCATTTATTGTGTAAGGTTATGCACAAAGATATCCATCTTTTCTTGTTCAAGAATTGTTCATGGATACTTGGAAAACAATTGACACCATCTTTGCAAAAAGGTAAGCAAGGATTCTCCATTCTTTTGGTGTGCATTGGAAAGATCAAGCATAGTGACTTCATGTTTGATATTATATGAATAGTGAGTCACAAACTTGTCAATAAGCTCATTGAAAGACTTGATATCTGGTGGTAGTTTGGATAACCATTCCATGGCTTGTCCTCCTAAAATTTGTCGAAATAGTCGCATAAGATACGTTTCATTGTGGGTGACTTCAACACAAGTAGCATGAAACTCACGAATGTGGTCTTGTGGATCTGAATTCCCTTTATATTTATCAAATTTTGGTACCTCAAAGTGAGGAGGGAATGGAATCATAGCCAACTACTTATCAAAAGAATAGGGACATATATCATCTAAGGAATATTTCTTGGTTGATGATCTAGTTTGTATGTCATGAATTTGTTGTTGAAGGATTTGGATTTATTGTAGGACAGGATCCAAAGGTGGTGGAGGTCCTTGGGTGTTTTGGAAAGCACTATTTAGCTTGTCTTCCTTTGCTCCATGAGAATGTGTTTCTTGAGAACCACCAGGGTTTTCTTGATCATTTGTGATAGGTGGTTCTGTAAGAGTAGAGACATCAAAATCATTGGGTAGTTTTGCTCCTTGCAAGCATAGGGAATACATCTCTTTGTCCATGTCTAAAATTCTTTCCATGACATTGTAGAATCAAGAATCTTTCATAGCATCTCTTAGCTCTTGATCTATGGGTTCGTGATTGGATGTAAAAATTGAATTTTTCTTAGACCAAGGGTTTTCATCATTGGTATTGTTGCCTTCCATCTTGACTATAGATTCTAGATTAACAGTTTGTTTGAGTTTCTAAGATCAAGTTTGAACCATAAAAGGTGAAAGATGAAAATAGATGAAGATGTGATGATAGAAAAGATGTGAGAAAGAGATTCCAAAGTGTTGATGTAGATAGGGTAACTTGATAATCTAAGTCAATAGGAGGTATCGATCTCACTATGATATGACAAAGCAAAACCAAGAGATAGTGACCTAGGTAAGTTTTGATTAAGGATGATAGATCCTGATATGATAAAAACTCATAGAAGCCAAAATATGATAATCAAGGTGATGTTTCAACACTTAAATGTATATTTTGAAGATTGAGGAATGATTTGGTGAATTTTGGATGAAAGAAAGATAATAAAAAATGATGAAGATGGTCAAACTGAAGATCAAAGGTCTGATAAAATTGAATTTGCTTCTAGAATCATACTAAGGACAAAAATGGGTATCTAAAAAAGTGCTTTTGAAATCTTGAGGGTCTGTACAAAGGCTCGCTGTTATGTATACATAGGAACAAATGCGTAGGAAGATTGGACAAATGCGCAGGTTCTGATGTTTTTGCTTTTTGATGGTTTTTTGGAAATTTTTGTAGTTTTCAAATGATTTTGGCAAAATGAAAATGCATAAACACACACACGCAAGACATAAATGATCTAATCTAATTTATTCTAGTATGCATGCACAAACACGCTTACAATTCCTAAGGTTGGCAAGGACAGTATCTATTGAATCCCCACTTGGATAATAAAATCTAGCCACACAAATTCACAATGGGCAACTTAGGAACTTGGAGTCATGAGTTCCTCCTTATAGTGCACTCACTTCTCTAGAACACCAAGTTCCAAATTCAGTGGGTCATTACTTCCCAAAGAACTTCTATCTCTACTATGAACCGTGAGTATTGTGGGGTGTCTTTACATGTTGGGCTACCCGTTGAACCAGTAAATAGAAGGTTTTTGGCCACTAAACAAAATATTTTAGTAAGGACATCCATTCAGGTGGTTGTGATCAAGTCATTTTCCCAATTAAGGGGTCTCTCCCAATCCTTTCAAAGTAATATTTTCATCTTAACAATGTAGGGACTTTAACGCACCACCTGGGTACTATAGGAGATTTTGGTTGCCACAACGAATTCACACCTGTACACTATGAGATTAATCACAATAGAATTTTTTGTATACCAGTTTGGAGGGGCTTGGATTTAGCCTATTACCAATTGGGTCATTCCTTGGGGTGAGTACCTCTTTTCCCACTAAAGACCACCCTCTAAAGATTATAACATTTTCTCTTACACCCAAGGTCCACGAATAGCGAGGGAAGAGGATACATTATTATAATCTGGGATTACAATTGAGCTATAAAAGCAAGACACAACAGATAGTTTGCTAAACTAAAGAAAACACATGAATTTGAAAAACATGTCGTATTTTAAGCTCAAATGAAGGTTATAGTTTATTTTGAAAACCCCTAGGAACTTGCAAGTAAACTGTCATTAATTTAAGATTGGGGTCTTCAGATTTACGCCCTGCAAAACAACCTAAAAACTACAAGAACAAACAAAAACCTGTCTAGATAGTTTAGCAAAATAGAATGATGAAAAAATAGGCTTCTACTAGTGGAAAAGATGTATGCATAGAAACAACAGATGAATGGGCAGGAACAGAGAACCAATGCGCAGAGTATGTCAATGTGCAGCACCAGTGAATGCAAGCACAGCTTGATGGAATGAATGTGCACTTTGAACAAAAACGTAGCAAGAATGGATGTATGCACAGGTATTAGGGATGAATGCATAGAAACAACCTGTAGAATCCTTCACACGGAAAAACTAAAAACAAAATGTCAATTTCATGGGGATGGCCCCATGGTGGGCTCCAAAAATGTATGCAAAATAGATGTCTACTATGATAGATGAAATACTACTATTAAAAAGCTAATAAATCTATCTAAATGAAACCTAATGAAGAATACAAATGATCAAATGAGTTAAAAACAAGTTTACCTTCACTTACCCATCGTAGCTCATCTCCATTGTCCTCCTAGCTTTGATTTCTTGGATGTTGAGCTCTCATATTTCCAATTGAAGCTCCTTGCCCAAGATGTCACCAAAGTGTGGAGATTTGGGTGAATGTATGCAAAATGCAACTAATGGATGATGGAATGGTGTGAAAATTCTTGGATGCTTGATTTAATGCTTGCATGCTTGATTTCTAGAATGCTTGATTGCTTGAATGCTTGATTTCTTGATTGCTTGAATGCTTGAGTGCTAAATTTTGCATTCTCTCACAAAGGGAGAATGAGGCTCCTTTTATAGGATTTTGGAGGACCCAAGCCTAGGTGGACAATCCTAGGGTGGAGATTGAAATGTGGAAGATCCTAGGGTTTCTATTGACTTGGTTGAAGGGGTTGAGAGAAAGGGGGGTGTAGTTAGAATGTGAGAGGAAGAATAGGGAGTATGTTCCTCCTACATTGACATAGAGGAGAAGAAGGTGGAAGGGAAAGACACATGTCAAGTGTCTCACAAAGATGGCCATGGAGAGGAAGGAAGAAGGAAATTTTCCTCGTGAGGACTCTTGGTACAAGTGTCCCATGAGTCACCTTGGACTCTTTGAGGTGGCTTGAGAAGCTCCTTAGGAATAGGGATTTCTTCTTGACTTAGTGTAGGAGAAGACATGTGGTCATGAGACCAAG
>MU225567.1:2022219-2039314 GCA_018584345.1 Thuja plicata
TAAACTGACAGATAGTTATTTGTTTCAAGTATTTCAAAGGCATACATCTTGTAGGGACTTAATAATTGGAGAAGTATTGATTGGTGGATTAAAGTTTAAATTGGATAAATCTTTGAGGCCACTGATTACCCCCCTCCCTCTCAATTATTACTAACATTGCAAGCCTTGATTACAATCTAATCATCATCATCAGGATGCATCTTTCCCAATCCTTGTGTTTTTTTAGGATATATCATTCCCACATCAACAACACCCCATCCACCATCAATCCATCTTATCAATTCTATCTAGTTGGGCAGATCTGCCATGTCATTGGGAAAATTTGCATCCTCATCCTCATCCACAATCCCCAACCCCTTGTACATCTTGTAACTCATCTCTTGTACATATCGTCAGTCCTGTCTCCACTTAGGCTCATTTGTACATATGTGTCTTTAGTTCCCATGCTTTGTGTTAATCTGTCCCATGTCTTCAAGCCAGTGTCCTTCTCTAGCTGGTGCATCATCAATCATATACTAGTCCCTTAGAGATCTAAGTGTCTTACTTGTCTCCTCTCATAGGAATCCTAATTTAGCAATCTATCATCAGTCTTCACAAGATGTATTCTTCCTCTTATCAGACCAATCAAATCAATCCCCATCCATCATCCTTCCTATGGAAAAAAATACATGAGATGCTTTTCATTTTTTGGTGCTTTTGGATCTTTATTTATCTTTTATCTTGAGCTCCCTTGTTTTTACCTCCTCAAAGTCACCACGATCCTTTATATCATGGTGTGCTGCAAATGGTTAAAATTGGGTCACGGTCTTGATCTTTTATTTTCAATTCAGTTAGATATGACCCTTTCATTTTCAACCTGTGATCCCCATGGTCACATGGTGCACTTGGGAAATATCATTTTCTTGTGGGTTCCCTAGTATAGTATCCACCCTAATTCCTTATTACTCAGGCATGATGCTAGGGAAATCCTTGCATGTTTTTTGTGTCAGTCCTATGCATGTGATACACCGTCACCTTGGTTTCTCATACCATGGTGTATAGTATCATATGCTACAACAAATTAAGTGCTCACTACATAACAACTCCCTTTTAGGGTGCTCCTACTGAAGTTTTCATCCTATCCTTAAATCGTCCACCATCCTTCATTCCTAGCTATCCATCCATTCCATCCATCTATCTCATTTATTGCTTCTTCAATTCCCTTATCAGTGCATTACTATTATCATTCATTCAACACTCATGCTTTCTCTCATCCATCTTGAGAGCACATCTGTGTTCTCTAGAACCTGCCTATCTGTTAGGGTTTGCCAGAACTGGAACAATATAAGAATAAAAAGTTATACGCAGAAACAATAGAAGAAAGAAACTAAATGCAGATAACACACAGATTTAACGTGGTTCACCCAAAACCTGGGCTACGTCCACCTACACAGCCGTCCAACCTTTCTTATTATCCAGCAAAAAAATACACCACAATACAATGCGTTATACATCTCAAACGCTTATAACATGCGTTTTAGGGCAACCTCTAAAATTGACCATTTTAGGGTTTTACATTGTCGGTCTTCTTTTTCCCGAAAAAGAAAATCTCTTTCCCGAAATGGGGCCACAATATCAACATCCACTACATGATCAGTCACCAAAATATCAACACTATCCTCTCGAGGGCGCATCCTTATCTCCATCTCTCATCATCTTTTCTCCTAGTCCCTTTTTGAATGACTGGGGTGTCTTTTCTAATCGACTCATCTTCTTCCTAGCTCTATGTCTTAATCTTGTTTGAAATGATGCTACTCTATAACACCATCTCAAAGAGGGCCAAAATGTAAACACCTAAATCTGAAACGTAATTAATTATTCATCTTCTATAGTCTTAGGTAAATTAATTTATTTAATTTATCTAACATCATTCTCTTATTTAATTAAATGGACGTTTATGTTTACTTAATTAAATAATTAGTACCTATTCCTCTATTGTTATTGTATTAATTAAATAATCTAGCTATTTAATTAATTCCACCCTCTTTTCAATTCCTCTAGATAAATCAATTAATATAATTTATCTAATGCCCAAATCCATTTAATTAAATAAACCTATGTTTAATTAAATATCCCTTTCCTCTATTTGAATTAAAATAAAACAAAATTCAATTCATATCCTCTCATCCACTTGCATTCTCCTACTTTCCCACTTGCATTCCTAATCTTGTCTTAATTAAATAAATACCTTATTTATCTAATTAATCCCTATCCCCCCCTAATACCTATCCACTTGCAAAATCCTAACCTACCCACTTGCCCCCTAATTAACCTATCTCATTAGCCTAATCCCCCTTTAATCATTTGCACATTCCTAAGTGTGAGGACTAGAGAAGCAAAGTCCAACTTTGCTTCTTTCATCCCAATCCTCACCCAAAATGCCTTTAAGGCCCTTCTTTAATGCTTGGACTTTGGGGCATTCTGAGAGATAAATTCCACTTATGGAAAGTATCTTTCTCGATCCCTCAACCACACAGAGTTTGACATCTGGCCACCCCTCATTAATGGAGGATAGCCCTCACCTCCTCAACTCTTCTATATAATTCCTTCATTTCCCTTCAATTTAGGATTCTATTATTATCCATGATCTTTGAAGATCCATCTTTGTTATCCATATTTAATCCATTATCCTTGTTCTTCCCCCAAGCTTGAGCAACTATGGAGCACTCTGATGTTAGTATGTTTTCAAAATCATGAGCACATATACAATCACAACATATTGGAAAAATTGTTGCAACAAAGAGGCTACAATAGGGTCTTAGCCAGTTTGCTTTACTACTTGTTTTAATGCTTCTTTATGTCTTATCTCGATTGTTGCATTGCTTTTGTTTTATGAGTGTGTTTATTAGTTAACTACATTCCTTTGCACACAGAGATATATGTTGCACAAATACATTATATAATTATTCATTAAATCATAATTAGGGTAATAGTTATTATTAAGACTAGAAATTAAGCTTACGGTAATGTTTATAAGAGAATTAGGGTTATAATTACAATTATGGCTACAATTGTAATAAGGGTTACAATATCATTTTGAACTTTGAATAACTTCAATATCATTCATCTCAAACTATCATTGGCTGATCTCTAAATCACTATTTGTATTACAATACTATAATGACAAGTATTGGCCACTATGTGGTGTTGAAGTATGTAGCTTTAGAAGAATTTTTGTATTATCTTCACTTGTTGTTTATACATGTTCATGAATGCCAAGTTGGTTATTATTTAGCATTCTTGGAATTATGTGTTAATCACAATCTAAGACTCTTCAGTTTTATTTATCCTACGTGGCCAAGAATGTATCATTTGCAGTAGCAAGAAAAGTCACCGTGTAAGGGTGATGTGGCATTGTGTGGTCTCTGAAGAGTCACCGTGTTTTCTCACGAAGAGGCTTCTCTTCCATCTGAACAATCAGACGTTACATTATGGATTCATTCCTTTGGCTATTCTACTACTCATTATTTTGGATGTGTGTGTGTTCATGGGTAGTGCTCTCATATATATTATGTCAACTGTATGCGAGGTTGCGGCAATTGAGGGAAAATTCTGAGTTCAATCATTTTGTGTTTTCTTCTGTATTTGATAGTCCGTGTAAAGTAGATTCAATTTTTTGTATCTCTAGCATACATCTACTTTTGTACATGCTTTCTCATGGGGTTACAAATTTTATTCTAGGAATTTCATTGTTTGTAGAGATTACATTGTGATAAGTATTCACTTTTAGTTCTATATTTTTGAGTATTTAGTGTGCAAGGAATTTTTGAAAACTTTATCATTGTGAGGGTTGATTATCATTCTAATTAGTCTCAGGATATTGAAGTATTGTATTCAGTTTATTCCATCTTAATAAAGGAGAACATTTTTGGGGTGTGGTTGAGTTTTTCCCTTGAGTAGGAGGGTTTTCCCAGGATATATCAGGTGTTATGTATTTTTTCCATATGCTCTTTGTTTTTCTATGCAATTCTAGTTCAAACATTAACATGGTATCAAAGAGGGTCTACTGTAGTTAAATAAACTAATTTCATGAAGGTGTAATTCATTCACACACAAATGGCACCCACCGTGGGGCTTTGAGCCTCAATTCATCATTTTTTCAATTTTTGCGTGTCTTTCCTTCATTTTTGTGCTAGTTTTAAAGATTGCAAGAGAATTGATGCCTATGAAGAATCTAATGATGCCTACCATCAGAGAAGTGATGCCTGCAGAATTCCTTCTAATTCTGTCTTAAATTCTTTTGTCGCCTGTGACATAAAGTGTGACACCTGCGAGTGTAAAGCGTCACCTCTGACTCGGGAAATGCCGCCTAAAAGTTGTTCTTTGACACCTGTGAACTTTTCTGTGTCACAATTTTCACACTTTGTAATGCTTGTCAATTTTATTTTAATGCCTGTCAGCTTTTTAAAAATGCCTAAGTCACTGTAAGTGATGCTTAAGCTTCTTTAAAATAATGTGTAGACATGGTGAAATGATGCTTTTTAGCTGTTAAATGTTGCCTACTTCTTTCTATGATTTATTGTTGTTAAATCATTAAATTCAGTTTTATAACTCTTTGTTACTGTGTTTTCTACAGATGAAAAAGCACCTGAAAGTACAGAAACCAAAGCTAAGGGTTAAAAGGGAGAGAAAATAGGTAAGATCATTAAAAAAACACTCTAAATATTTGAATAATTCTATCATTTTGGAAGGTTTAGAGAAGGAAAAATCTTTGTATGAGCATTATATCAAAATCGTAAATGCATACAAGAAAAAGTTTCATTCCCTAAATTGATTGCATATTTTAAGTTTCTTAGGTGCATTTTGCAAAATTCCTAAAGAAACTTCATTTTTACTTTCAATTGTTTTGGATTTCCTTCATTTTGTGTGGTTGTGTTGAACTAATTTGTTGGAGGAGCTGGAGAGGGAACGATCGCCACTAGGTGAGTACCAAACAAAGAAAAATTTATGAAAAATGCGCCTAGCCATTGCTAGCTTCGAAACAAGGTATTTTTCTCATCAAACTTGCATTGATTAAATTGTGGAAAAATTCTTTGAATCTATTATAATTAGGGACATCCTATTATTGTCCATTCAAATGATACATTAGGTATATGCTCTCAACTTTTCAAAGTTGATCAAAAAGCCAAAAGTGTCAAGTTTGGGTGGTAGAAAGAAAGGGAGGTTAATTGAACCACATACTTCAATTTTTAAGAACCTCTTTGTTACGAGGTTGAGAAATAACATGTGTGTTTGAAGTGTTTGGAATGAAGAACAACAATAGGGATATGCTCTTCACTTTATAAGTGAATAAAAATCCCAAACTTGTTGAACTAAGTTCAATTTCTGCTTTCCTATATATGCTAGTTAATTTAGAGCTTTAGAGGGCCTACCTCCCGAGTACATCCTTATGAGGACAGTGAGAGGGAGTGACCCAAAGTGGGAGAAAATTGCCTAAGATGTGATACTATCTAACCCACTATAAACAAATGCACTCTTCCTTAATGCGTTGTAGTGACTAAATTGTGTGCAAGTTATCTTCACTTCCTCGAGTAGTCCTTCGGGATTGCACAAAATTGTACTTTTGTGTGTGTGGGAAGCCCGCAAGGGGGTAAAAGAAATTGAAATAGTTTAGAACGGAGGTATTAAATAAATCCTTGTTAAATATAATGCTACCTTTTAGAGCCAAAATGTTTAAAAGCCAAATTTGACTCTAGGTAGATTGTTTGGAATCTATTCTTGTGTTATACTTGTTAAAATGACCGAGAACATGCAGTCTTGTTTTAGGGATACGATACAAACTTGATGTGTGTGTTGCATTTGTAATTACTTATTCAAGCAAGAATATCACCTGGCAGATCTGATCACAACCTTAAACTTTTAAAAAAACAAAAAAAATTGTGAAAAACAACTTTTATCTACAAAATGTCGTGTATAACCATTTAAACAAGACCTACAGAAAGTTCTGTGATGCCTGAAACTTTGAAACGATGCCTAGTAGCATTAAAATACCACGTAAGTCACTAGAAAGTGTTGCCTGGAAGATTTAAAACAATTCCTACCAATAGCAAAATGTTGCCTGCTAACCGCAGAGTGTTGCATAAACAATTCCAGTTAACGCCTGTGAAGAGTTAAGTCATGCCTACACACAAGGAAGTGACACCCAGAAACAAAGAAGGGAAAATAGTGGATATTTCCCAAGGCTTGGAGAAAATTGGATTTTAGTTTTGAGTACCCTTTTGGATTTTCTAACTGTTCAAAAGTTCAACTTGGTCAGAATCCCCATTATTGGACAATTAGAAAAATTTATAAGGGATTGATCAATTTAAGTGAGAGAAAGCCAAGATTTTATGCAATTCATGTCCATGTCATCTTTTACTCGATCTCACTATATCAATAATACCCTGCAATCTGATGGTTCATATTTAAGGCAAGAGTTTCCTTTTCCTAGCGATACCTTCACTTCTTCAAGACCAACGTGAGAACCTACAAAGGAGGTAGAATCAACTATGTCTTTTCCATTTGGAAACATGGACCCTGATCAAATTAACCACATCAACAAAGATATCAATAACAATGGAGGTGGTGGGATTAATAACAATAACAATGGAGGAGGAGTTGACCCTAACAACCAAGGGTTAAACAATAATAACAATGGAGGAGGAATGGACCCTAACAACCAAGGGTTAAATAAAAATAACAACGGGGGCAATTTTGACCCTAATGACAAAGAGGAAACTGATGATAAGGTCAAAAAAGCCATGCAAATCCCATTCTTCATGAGAATTATGGAGAAAGTGTTGGATAGAGATAGGAAAAAGTACTTTTTAGACCTAGCACAAGTGGGTCTCAAACTCCCTCATGATTATGATGTTGATCAACTCAAACAAAAAGAAGCCGAAGCAAATCCTATCAATTTCATGAATAAGAAATTTAAATTATTCCAAATGAAATTGGACACCATGAAACAAAGTGGGGCTCCTAAACCCTTTTCTATTGAAGCTTTGTATCCTTTTCCTTCCGAAAAGACCCTAATTATGGTCACATTCCCAAGTAATGCTATTTTTCCTAAATATGACAAGTATGAAGGAGCATCTGATCCCCAAGATCATTTAAGGGAATTTTGTGCATTGAGCCTAGATTTCATGCATGACACAACATATTTAATGAGGTTGTTTCCTAGAAGTTTATGAGGCATGGCAATGGAGTGGTTTTCCAAGTTACCCTCCGGCATCCAAACCTTTGAAGAATTGGCCTCCAAATTTGTAACTCATTATTCCTACAATATCAAACATGAGGTTACGATGATAAATTTATGTTATACCAAAAAACAAGAGGGAGAAGGATTCCTACTTTTCTTACAATGGCGGAGAGAGGTATTTTCTAGATACCCTCGAAGTGTACCTAAAAAAGAGAAGATGGACATTTTATTAATAGCTTGACTAATGAGATGAATTATTGGTTAAGGTTACAATGTCATAGGTATTTCCAAGACCTAATTGAGAATGGGGTTACTATTGAAGAGGTATTGGTTAAAAGTGGATAACTTGAGATTTACAAGGATAATAAGAACAACAACAACAATCAAAATAGGAATCTTCCTAACAATAACCGGTTTTGGATGAGGAACAACAACAAAGGTATGGTCAATGATGGAGTTGTAGAGGCAAGTAATTTGAAGGCCACCCCTTTTAATCTTACAAGAGGATTCACTCAAGCTAACAATGTAAATCAAGCACCCAAAGTGCCTTTCAACAACAATACCAACAATAATAACTTTGGGAACAATCAAGGGGCTAACAAGCCTAAACCCTTTTTCGCACCATCACCTAAGAGGATGTTCACTTGCTTGGGTGAACCACTTGAACATGCATTAAGGACTCTTATTATAAATAAGATTATTGATTTACCAAGGGCTCAAACCTATGAACCACAAATCAAGCCTACATGGTGGAGTGAGTCTAACCATTGTGAATACCATAGGAATAGAGGACATAAGATGAATGATTGCATGCACCTAAAAAATGTGGTGCAAGATCTTATTGATAATGGTGTGATTAAGGTATAAGGACCTCAAAATAATGAAGATCACATGACATTTAAAACTCATTTCTACAAGCATGAGAAAGGTGAATCTTCCAATGGTAACAATGCAGGGAACAATGGAAACAACTCGAGAGGCAACAACATTGTTAACTTTGCCCATAGCTATGACAATACTATTAATGCCATATCTGAACATGATAGTACTATCAATGTAGTGGTAATCAAAGAAAAACCTAACAAAGAGACCTCTAATGTTGTAACTAGGGGGCAAGCAACAAGAGTTACCCTACAAGGAAGTGCCCCTAAAACTTTTGGTCTTACTCCAACAACTAATTTGGCTAAACCAACATCTTCTTTAATAAAGCCTTATAGTTTGGTTGATCAATTGCACAAAACTCCAGCACAAATTTCTATATTGGAGTTGTTGAAACTTTCTCCTAACCACAACGAGATCTTGGAGAAAGCACTAGTGGAGACTAATGTTCCTATAAATTTGGAGGAAGATAAGTTTCAAAATATGGTAGGACATCTCATTGCAACACATTGCCTTTCATTCTCCAAAAAAGATGATATGTCCATTACTCACCCTCAAAATTTCCCCTTGCATATATAAGTTTTAATCCAAAGGCATAGGCTCAAGAGAGTCCTCATTGATGGGGGAGCTATTCTTAACATTTGTACATTCAACCTTGTCAAGTCTTTATGGTTAGTCGAATCATCCATTGATCCTAAAAATAATATTACCATTAAGGCTTATGATGAGGAAGAAAGATCTTCGAAAGGCATGATTGTTCTACCTATTCAAGTTGGACCTATAAAAAATGACACCATATGTCAATTCCTTGACATGAAGCTAACTTATAATATATTATTGGGGAGACCATGGATTCATGAGATGCAAGCGGTGCCTTCCACCTATTGTCAATGCATTAAATTTCCACACATGGGTGAAGAGATCACAATTGGAGGATATTCTAATCCCTTTCAATATTTCAACACATTGAAACCTAGTCATGAGCTATTTATTCCTCACAATATGGAAGGAGTCATCCCTAATGTCAACATTGAAGAAGCTAAAGAGGAAGGTTCAAAGTTAACATCAAATGCTACATTTACCTCAAACCCTAATCAAACTAACAATCAAACTAACTCAACTACATCAACTAAGGGAAAGGAGAAAGTGAGTTATGAGGGTCAAATTTCACATGACAATTTATTTAAGACTTCTACATCAAAGGTGGAAATTTTGAAACCTTACAAGGATGAGAGAGAACAAGCCAAAAATTACCAATACCAAAAGATGAATGAAATGATGCATACATTTGAAAAGAAATGTAGAATCAATTCCAAAGGAGTGGGGGAATATTCAATTTCCCTATTTGACTTGCCAAATTTTCCTAAGACACATGTAAAACCATCAAGTTCTCATCCACCTCACACATATAACTCTTATTTTGTAAGAGAGGGTGACAAATCAGCACTAGAAAAGGATGACAATGAAGTTTTACAATGGCTCTACAAAGAGAAAGACACTTCAAACAATCCTATGGAAAGAGTACAACACATCAATATCCAAACTGAGCAATATGGAAAGGGATATCAAATTATGAAAAAAATGGGATATAAGGGAAGAGGAACCTTAGGAGTTAGGAATAGAGGATTGCTAGAACCCATTGAACCAACTTGGAGATCAAAAGATGAGAAATCCGGAATAGGTTATCAAGACAAAGGAGAAAGTTCAAGTCTTATACATGATTTTCATGAACATGTACACATGGTAGGATCTGAGAGTGAGGATGATTCTGGAGATTATGAGTGGGATTCCCTATCTGAAGACTCTTGTCATGATAAAGATGTTTATTTTATTCACATATATGCTACCATTCCTAATGTCAAAAATGAAGACAATGAGAATCAAGGTTTGAATTCTACACAAGCATCAAATGAACCTCAAGAATCCAATGCAGGTCAAGAATCTAAGAATAATCAATGGATAGGTGAACCTTGGGTACCTTCGTGGGGGGGGGTTGATTCAAATGTTGTATTTAATCCTCATGCATTCTTTCCCATCAAAATTCAAGAGGACTCTAGTGAATGGGATTTCGATCCTACTTCTATGGAACACCTTGAGGAAGCCCATGTCATAGACCTAAGTGATACAATGTACGAACCTTTAAATGAGGTCATGTCCTTAAACCCTTCAAATGATAATTTTCCAAATTAATCCTTAGCCCTAATACACCCTGAGCTCATTGATTGGGATTTATCTAAACCAAATGACCTATTATACTTTCCCAATGATAATGCAATGGCCCAATACCTAAATGCGGTTTATTCATCTTCTTCCATCAATGAATACAATTCGAACATAATGATAGAGGTAGGGGTCCAATATCTCAATCCATCAAATAAAATAAAGAAATACAAAAAAATTAAAAGGTCTAGTGGTGAAAACCATCATGTGGAAGTGCTAGAACCTAAAAAAGTAAAAATATCAGATGTTTCCAAAGGTGAAAACCCAACTATGGCACCTAAGGAAAAGAGGTTGGATACCATACCAGAACATGAATATGAAAGGTCACCCATCCTTATTACACCAACGGAGAAAGTTAGCATTGGTGCCGAAGTGGATCCCAAATTTATTCATTTAGCAACATCCTTGAGTCCATCAGAAATGAAGGAGTTCATCAAATCCTTTCAAGCAAAGAAAATTAACTTTGTGTGGTCTTATGTCGACATGCCAAGGTTAGATCCAATCTTTATAATGCATCATATAAATGTGAAACCTAGTGTAAAACTCGTAAAGCAAAAGTTGAGAAAGATGCACCCTCATGTGACACTTTTAGTAAAAGTAGAATTGGAAAAGCTACTCAAGGTTGGATTCATAAGAGTGACTTCATATGCAGAATGGATATAAAACATTGTACTGGTCACAAAACATTACAAATCCATTAGAGTTTGCATGGATTTTAGAGACCTATATCTTGCTTTCCCAAAAGATGATTTTCCGCTACCTAGCATTCATGCTATAGTAGACGTAGCATTGGGTCATTCTATGTTTTCCTTAATAGATGGATTTAGTGGATACAATCAGATTCACATAGCACCTGAACCATGGTGAACCTTTTGTTGGAATTTGATGCCCTTCGGTCTCAAAAACGCCGGAGCAACCTATCAAAGTTCTATGACTACTATCTTCCATGACATGATGCACACCTTCCTAGATGACTATGTGGATGATATTCTAGAAAAATGAAATAGAGAAAGGATCATTTACCAATATTAGAAAATATCTTCACAAGATTAGAGCAATTTAAAGTGAGACTAAATCCAAAGAAATGTGCTTTTGGTGTGCAATCCGGCAAACTCTTAGGTTACATTATTTATGCAAAAGGCATAGAGGTAGATCCTGAGAAAGTGAAAGAAATAATGTACATGGAAATTCCCAAGAATATTATTCAAATGAGGTCTCTTCAAGGAAGACTTCAATCCATAAGGAGATTCATTTCCCAATTGGTGGAAAAATGTCATTCATTTACAAGATTGCTACATAAGAACACCATTTTTACATGGGATGATGAATGTGAACAAGATTTCACATTGTTGAAGACATACTTGGGGAACCCACCCATTTTTATGCCACCTATCAAAGGCAAACCCTTATTACTTTACATATCAGCAATGAAGAAATCTTTAGGGGTTCTTTTGGCACAAGAAGACAATGAAGGAAAAGAAAGAGCCATTTACTACTTGAGTTCTAGAACATTGATAAAATATGAATTGAACTATAGCTTCATGGAAAGAGCTTGCCTAGAAGTGGTGTTTTCCTCTCAAAAGTTAAGACATTACATGTTGATGCATAAAGTGAATTTAATTGCCAAAATTGATCCATTGAAGTATCTACTGAGTAAAACAACTCTAACGGGAAGGATTGCAAAATGGGTAATGGTGCTTAGTTAATTTTACATTGAGTACGTGGATAGGAATGAAATAAAGGGACACGTGATTGCTGATCAATTGGCCAAACATCCTTTAGAGTCTACACATCCAATTCAAGTAGAATTTATTGATTCAGAAATTGTTAATGTGAAAGCAAAAACATGGACCTTCTATTTTGATGAATCCTATACTCAAAATGGTTTAGGGGCTGGAATTCTTTTAATAAAACCTCAAGGATATACAATTCCCAAATCTTACAAACTATTGTTTCCTTGCACAAATAATATTGTTGAATATGAAGCTTTGGTCATAGGCATCAAAATGGCCTTAGAATGGAATGTCATAGAATTGCAAGTTTATGGATATTCTCAATTAGTCATAAATCATATCAATGATGAATACAATACCAAAGATGAAAAATTGATGCCATATAAAAGGATGGTGGATGACTGGAAAAATTAATTTTCCTTGATAAATTTTGAGAAAATTATACGAGACAAAAATAGAGCAGTTGATGCAATGGCTACTTTGGCTTCTTTACTCCAAATGCCTGATCAAAATGTGAGGTAAGAATTCTTGGTGGAAGAGTTGGAAAAATTGGCATTTGACTTACCCGATACCCAAATAATTTCCCTTATTAATGGAAACAACTCACCCTGGTATGGACCAATCTATACTTATCTTCAAGACCAAACGTTAGCTTTGGACCAAACCTGTGCTCAAAAATGACATTTCATTAGACAATCGGCTCGTTACACCATCCTATCAGACACATTGTATCGCAAGAGTCTTGACAGAATTCTCCTTAGGTGTCTAGAGGAAGAGGAATCGAGATTAGTTTTAAGAGATTCCACAAGGGGATTTGTGGTTCGCATTCAAGTGGATTAAATTTAGCTAAGAAAATCCTTTGCATGGGGTATTTCTGGAAAACCTTAGATAAAGATGCTTGCCAATTTGTGAAAGTTTGTTCAAAATGCCAATATCATGGAGACATGATCCATGTACCTACACAAGAATTGCATCCATTTATCACACCATGTTCATTTTATCAATGGGGTTTCGATCTGATTGACATGATTTACCCACCATCTTCTAATGGACATAAATACATCCTCACAGCGACAAAATATTTCACTAAATGGGTAGAGGTCATTCTTTTGACAACTGCAACGGGAAAATACATTTCCATGTTTATCCTTAACCACATCATTTGTAGATATGGTATTCCTCATGCCATCATCATGAAAAATGTAAAACAATTCAAGAACAAAGATGTGGATGAACTTTCTGAAACATTTCATATCACTCACCATTCTTCCTCCATTTACTATCCTCAAGGTAATGTACAAGCCGAGGCTACGAACAACAATATCCTCAAAATATTGAAAAGATTGGTTGATAAATTAGGAAGAGATTGGCATATTTAGATAAACCTGACATTGTGGGCCTACAAAACTAGCATCTGAACACCAACATGATCTACACCATTATCCTTGGTTTATGGGGCCAAATTTGTTTTACCCTTAGAAGTTGAGATTCCATCCCTAAGAGTTTCACTACAAGGACTAATCACTGATAAGGATTATAGGGTTGCCTGACTTCAACAATTGGAATTATTGGAGGAACATCAAAAACAAGCATATGATCATTTGAAGGTCTATCATGACAGAATTTCAAGAAACTACAACAGGCATATCAAACCGAGAACCTTTCAAGTGGGAGACTTAGTGTTAAGAGAAAAACCTAAAACCAAGCTGATAGAGAAAATAAGGGAAAATGTGAAGTGAATTGGATTAGACCATTTGTCATCACTTCTTTTGGAACGGGAACCTACAAACTAGCTGATTGTGAAGGTGATGAGTTGCAAGAGCCCATTAATAGCATCCATTTAAAGAGGTTTCATACCTAATAAGATGAAAGATTATAGGAAGAAAGAGTATCAGATGAGTGTGTATCAGATGAGCTATCATCTTCTTTGTACATGAGAAAATTCAAAAATCCAAAAAAATTGAGAAAAGATCAAAATCGAAAAAAATCAGAAAGATCAAAAAAATAAAAAATAAACAATGGAAAAGCAGAAAATCAGAAAATCAGAAAAAGGAGAAAATTGAGCATGAAGAAAGAAAAAAAATTAGAAAATTAGAAAATTGTTGTCTTGGTGAAAACCTAGCAAATATGTGCCTTGATGATATTAAAAAAAAAAGAGAGAAAAAGAGCAATAAACCCAAAAGGTGAAAACCTAGAAACAGACGCTTTTTATTTCCTTAGGTCTTTCTTAGTTGCATTTGTACATATTGTTGTTTCACCATCTCATTTGTACATCCTCATTACATCTGTCATTTTTGCATAGTCATAATAAAGTCTCTCAGCTGCATCGTCAATTTTAGGTTTCATTTGCGCAATATAAACACATGGTTTCACTTATCACTTGGGGGAAAATCATTGGTTTTTGGTACAAACGGATTCAGAAGTGCTATATCTTGGTCACATAATAGAAGCATATTTATGGATATCATTGTTCAACTTAAATATTCTGATCACCTAACTTGATCCTTGACCTTCATTGACTTATTTTATCATGATTAAAAATTGGCAATACCCTAAATGATCAGAATGTTTGGAATTCTTATTGAAAATCTTGATACATTGCAAAACACTTGAAATTTTTGATGATTTCCATTGACCTTTTCAAGTCATGTTCTTTTTATCTAATCAATGATGTTTCGACTAGATTGGTGATGATGAAGACATGATGTTTTTCTTGACTTTTGTGTGACTATTTTGAGGAAGATCCACTAACTTGTGTGAATTTATCTAATGACATGGTCATCAAAGAACCATTGAGGACATTCATATAGGAAGCAAGGTTAACCTTTATTTGTTTATGCAAAAGGATACCTTGGCTATTTAGATCTTCCATATCTTAATCCCAAAATCCACTTACAACATTGAATCCTATGAAACCAGTATTCATACTCCCATAGTTGGTCATTCAACTAGTGAGGGTTTTACTAGTTTCCTAAAGAGGTTACAAAATGAGATGAAAGTCATATTCATATTCTTATGGTCACAGTGGCACCAGTAAGGATTATATCGACTCCTAGTTGCACAATGCTCAATGATGAAAATATATCTCTTTTGCATTTCTTTCACAAAATTCAATGATAGTTAATTGCATTGCATTGGATTTTCATGTTAGATTAATTGCATTATTTAGAGGATTTTTTCCAAGTTCAAAGGGGGTTAATCATTTTTGAAGTTCAAATTAATTCAGTGGTTTCCAATCAATAATGTGAGAATATCTTTTGCATCCATTCATTCATTAATCATTATTCATTATATTTATACATCACAAGAAAAGAAAAGAAAAGAAGCACTAAATCATTATTCATTTCCATCCTTAATATTGCATTTCATCAATAAAGTTGCATACATCAAAATCTAAAAAGATAGTTGAATTCATTTTACCATTGCATTGCATAAACCATAGCATCATGATAAGATCAAAAACATATAGAAGTAGTTACATAAGTCATTTGCATCCATTTATCTATGTCATAATATAAGACATTGCATCCATAGCATAAAGAAAAGTGAATGCATCATATAAATCATGTAGATCTGCATATAAAGAAATCTCACATCAACATCAAAACAACATCAATGGGGAATCAAAGAGTCATCATAAATAAATCTCCATCATCAAAGAGTCCAACAAAGCTGTATATCAAGATACATTGACAAAATGATCCATAATCAAAGTCCTGGTCAATAAAATACAAATGATACATCAATGCAATATCAGAAGATCAAATCTCATATTTGTCTCAAGACCCAGCAAGGGCACCTGATCCATCACCAGTAGTAGCACCTGATCCATCACATGTACTTGTACCCCCTGTGCCATCTGGATCCCTATCACCCAATCTATCTTGTGCAATTAGTGGTGTCTGACTCATACTAGCAACATTTGGTAACTATGCCATCATAGTCATAAACTTTTCTAGCATATTGGTCACCTGATCCATCCGACCAGTCATAGAAGTCATCCCTACCTGAAAATTCCTCACACCATGTACTAGAACATATACAATTGGAGGAATCTAAGGAGCTTGAGGTGCCTATGGAGCAAGAGGTACCTATGGGGAAACATGAACTTGTGATGCAACAACATGTGGATCTACCTGACGAGGTACCTGTCTTTGTGGAGATGTTGGTCTCTGAGGAGGACCCTGACCCTGTAAAGGAACCTGTAAGGAAATGTGTCTAGCCAACTAAATCTGTTTGTGTCTATGCCTACCCCAATTTGTAGCTAGTCTACGATGTTCCTATCTTTTCAAAGGTACTTGTACCTATCTTTGTCTAGGCTGACCAAATCCACCACCTCAAGCTCTCACATGACCACCCCGCATCCAAAGTCCCACAACTCTCTATACTAGAGGATCTCTCTGAACTCACTGTCTCCATGTTCTCCTCCTACCACCACCACCACCACCACCACCATCTCCACCATCATCATCAAAGGTTTCATCTACCTCTGGAATAAGCTCTACACAATCTATAAATCTAGTAAACCTGTGGCGAGAGAACCACTCTAGGTACTCCACATACATCCCTGCATCAGCAACATGCTCCAACATCTCCCATCTGACATATCCCAACTGATCAATCTTTGCACATGCAAAATGATAATCTACCTGAGCTCCCCACATGGTTCACTCTGCCTAGACTCATGCATATAATGCCATACCCTGAGGCATGTCTCATACTCATTCATACTACCTAGAAACTCTACCAAAGTAGAATCTCTCTATAACAAGTGGTGATCGAGCGATCATCCTATTGGTTCCCAAAAATGCTAAATTGGATTTCCTATGGACTTGCCAATCCAATGCTTGGAAACCCAAGTGATTTGGCCAACTAACAAGTCACAACCAAGGCAAAGTTGGAACTTCTGCAATTATGGCTCTGCAAAACCAAGGCTGGTAGGCCTATACCTTGACTTATCCTTCAAGTTACAAGGCTTTTTATAGCAGATAAGAAACACTTCAACCTTCTCTCTCAATTATGGCAAGGAACTTGAAATAAATCT
>MU225567.1:2043604-2059890 GCA_018584345.1 Thuja plicata
TTCGATTAGTTAGTTCTATTTATTTGTGTCATAAAGCTTCCTTCCTTTGATATTTTTTTTTATGGAGAAACATGCTTCTTGATAATGGATTGGGACTTCTAAATTATCAAAAATTAGGGTACCACCACATCCACCGAGGGGAAAACATATATGGAAGCTCATCGTCATCCTCTCTTCATCCCTCACATCCCAAGTAAGGCATCTACATGACCTGATCAATATCATCAATAGTCCTCTGCCAATACTCAATCTTACCCAAACGTTGTTGGAAAACCATGCCATCATACAAGAATGCATAAGGATATCCTCGACCTCGCACTCAGGTTGCTATAGGTCTCATGATCCAGATGTGTTCCCAGGTCCATAAATGTAACAAAACTGCACTTGTTGATATCATTGCACTCACTCTGTACACAACCTCATGCAAATCATGATATAAATGTGCTAACACACAAGATCCCCAATCAAATCTTTGAGGATGTGCAATCAAGTCATCTAGAATGCGACCCCATCCGACTGAGAATCTGTGACCTCGTCTATCTGGCAGAAGTAAAACACCAATGACTGCACCCAAGATCATTGGAAAAGTGGGAAATGAAGCAAACTAAGCCCATGTAATGGTATCATCTCTGATAATGTCATCTCTGAACACCCGTCTTCACGCACTACCATCGTATACCTGATCATAATATACTCTCTCTCCTCAGGTGGGAATCCTCAATAATCTATATGCATCCTCAGGCATGATAGTCATCTTGCCGAGGGTTAGATGGGAAGTATTATGGTCAGAGTGCCAATACTCTGCCCATAGCTGTAAGTAAACCTTGATTCATCTAAAACCGAGAAAGATCAAGAAGGAATCCTAAAATACACTACTCAATAGTCTGTCTCTTTGGATCCATCAGCTCATCAACCAAATCAAATATCCAAGTCGCAACATTTCATACATATAACTTACGAAAATGTGCCTACATTTTACAAACAAAGTGAATTATATTAGCATCTTTATATCATTGGATCATTTCAAGTCAATCAAAAAAATCAAACCTATCCTTTCTCTTTTTGAGCGCAACAACCTATTGTTCCTAACCTCTAGATCTTGAGAAGGTAGCAATACATCAGTTTTTCTACCCAATCTGATTGACACATCAAACATCCATTTATATGATTATTCTAACATCCTAAACACTTAGTAGCATCATTAAAATACATCTATCTATCTTGGAAGTCAATCCGGTAATCCAGACAATCGATCGAAAGCAGTTTGTTCATCCTAAATCGGGTTTTTCATCAATTTTCTAGTAGGTGTCACTTGGTTAAGTGTACATGTCATTTCAAACACCACGCATCATTTCAAACAACATATGCATCATTTCAATCATCGGAGGTGTTACTTTACATTATACGTGATATTTCTAAACCCTAGGTGTCATTAAAAACTTCCTATGCGGCATTTAAAACAAACATTTACCGAAGGGTTTGCTACGCAACATTTTAAACATTGGATGCCATTTTTGACCTAACTGCTAGGCGGTGTTTTACTACTCGTACGCATCATTTTATTGTGCAAATGTGACATTTAATAACCCTAGGCGTCATTAAAACTATCCTAGGCGGCATTTTGCACATTCTAATCTAGAAAGAATCTTTAAATGCAATAAATGCTATCAAAACATTGAAATAAATGCACTACGAAGGTCAAAACCACTTACCATAGGTCTGTAGTCTAATGGTCTCTAATATCAGCGTGTTCGCTTGAACCAATGCTCTCGAATGGGGACCACCATCATTGTCAATCTCACCAAGATCAAAGCAAAATCTCTATGGTAAAAAGTGAAAATAAATAGTAAATTTGGGTTTTTCAATCTATTTAAGCTATTTGACCTAATGTTTGAGAGATTTTTGACCCAGTTAGACCTAATTTGCATTTTCTGCACACTAGGGCATGTTGTGACATCATCATCATCAATGTTTTTCAGAAATGAAAACATCTTGGATCTTATTTTACATTAGTTTCATCAATCTTTTGCATATGGACATCAATATGCTTTCATTTATGAGGGGGCATCATCATAACATCAAAATCAGGATTTTGCATCATATCTTACATCAAATATGGGGCATTAAAATTTCAAAATTTCATCAGTGGGGCATTCTGCATCAGTTTCGCATCAGGTTCTACATCTATCAAATTAAGGCATCGCATCAGTTTCTCATCAGGTTTTGTATCAGAGTTTCATATCAGGTTATCAATTTTTGTATTAGGTTTTGCATCAATCAAGCAACATCGAATCAATGATCAGGACATCAAGTTTTGTTAAAATTAATGTGCTTCGCACATAAATTCAAAGAGGGGAATTTGTAGACACCTAAAATTGACCACGTGTTCTCTAATCAACCAAATATGCATTTCTCATCAAATTGCTCCTAATCTCATCAAATTGCATCAAAATGGATCAAAATCTAATCAAATGGACATTTATCAATCAAATTGGACAAAATCAATTTAAATCAAAGGATTAATTAACCATGATATCAAATGATCAAATATCAGCCTAAAAGGGACAATAAAAATTATATAATTGATTTTAATCAATTAATTATATAGTTTAAATCAAAAATCAAATTGATCCTATTCATCCCCACATGGCTAATTGAATTAATTGATTGAATTAAATAATCCTAATATCTTTCAACATAAGTTTGAGCAACCAATGGGAACTGAGAACACAAAGCACATGGATCGCTCCTAATTTGCAATCTCAATCACTAATTTTGAACTTTCAATCTCAATCACTCAAATTTGTCTCTTTGTCCCAACCTAAGAGACAATCATTTAAATTGTCCCCTCATTTGAAACCATTTGAAAGACTCTTACTCAACCATGGCTTAACTATGATCAAATAACTCCACCCCCTACACTTGGGAAATCCTATAAATAGAAGCCATTTTGAAAGCATAAGAGATCCTAGAAATTTGATTGCAAAGCATCAAACCTCTTGTCATTTTCATAGCAATTTGAGCATAATTAAGATATTATCATAGCATTTTAGCATTATGGAGATCATTTTGAGTGCATTTGGATACAATATTATCATAATTTGAGATAAACGAGCTAGATTTAGGCATTTATCTTCATCAAATTCTCATTCTAGGACTGTCATTGATAGAGATTAAGGCTAAGAGCTTTATCAACATGCTTAGATAGAGAGCCATGAGATGCTTATTGATTTAATTGCAATTCTTAGCTTAAATTTCCATTATTATTCCATAGAACTGTAGTTAAATAAACTAATTTTATGAAGATATAATTCATTCACACACATCTACGTAAAGATCTTGAACCAGAATAGGTCAATTGGATTCTAGAAGAATCTTGATGACTAATGGGTGTCTAATATGTTGTTCAAAGTTTGTTCTGAGTATTACAATCTAATCTATTGAGGCTTCTCATGCAACATTGTTCAAAGCTTCCATTTTTCAACCGGGAGGATGTGATCATGCTTGTCTATGCTTACATGTTTGACATTCATGGATAACAGATGTGTTAGTATTCAATTTTTTTATTCTCTACCTGCACTATAATTTTTTATGACGAAAGATCTATTGATGGATTGAGAGGAAATTTAGGCAATAAAGAGATAAGTATTTTATGATTATTGATCATGAATTTTTATGAAGTTAATATTAATTCATGTTATAACACTGGGAATAGTGTATGCTTTTAGCATTGATCTATATATTTCTCTCATGATAGGTTGATTCTATGAACTATTATTAATCTCTCTTGGTTGTAGGACGGATCAAGAAGCAACGAGATGATGAGAGATTACATGCAAAGTCATGCAGAATGTAGAAATGAACACAGGGGCACTACTTGCAGCCATGGGACTGAATTGGTGACACATAACTTTATTAAAGAGGAAGATCCTATGCAGGTTATCATTATGATTAGTTTCTTTGAAGAGGAAGAAATTATATTCAGAGGGAGCTTGTGTGGCAGAGGGAGAGTGCCAAGCCCTTTGTAGAGGATCAACAAGCTCATGTAGTAGTGTGACTGCAAAAGCTACTTGCTTGGTCAAACATTGGATTCAATTAATTTATTGTGATATTCAAGTTGAGAGTATGTTGCCCCTTTTGACAGGGAGTCTCAACATTCAGATGATCTTCATGTACTTTAATGTTTTCTTCTTTGTGAGGGAGAATTTTGAGACCTACAATCCCTTGTTAATGAGTTCTTCTCTGTGAGGGAGAAGTTCGAGACCCGCAATCCCTTGTTAATGAGTTTTTCTCCATGGGGGATAATTTTGAGGTGCAATCCCTTGTTACTGCATTCTTCTATATGAGAGAGAAGTTTGAGGTGAAAGCCCTCGTTCCACCCTCTAGGAGTAGCCATGGTGGATGTCATGTTGAGAGACTCCATGACAACATCACTTGTGTTTGACACCCTCTAGGAGTAGCCATGGTGACCGTCATGATGAGATGAAAACATCACATTGAGTGACTCTGTAGTGGGCACTTGTGTTTATATTCATTTCATTCATGGGTGGAGCCATGATGGATGTCATCACATTGAGAGACTTCGTGATGATATCATTGTGAGGTTCATGTTGAGAGACTCCATGACTTGAGTATCTGAAAAACAAAATTCCTTCTTTGCTAAGAGAGAGTGTTGAATTATGTAGCTTCAAAAGAAAATTTTGTATTATCTTCATTTGTTGTTTATACCTGTTCGTGAAGGCTGAGTTGGTTATTCTTTAGAATTCATGGAATTATGTGTTAATCACAAGCTGAGGATCTTCAATTTTATTTATCCTATGTGGCCAAGGATGTTCATTTGTAGTAGCAAGAAAATTCACCGTATAAGGGTGATGTGGCATTGTGCAATCTCTGAAGAGTCACCGTGGTTGCTCTTCCATCCGAACAGTCAGACGTTACATTATGGATTCATTCCTTTGGCTATTCCTCTACTCATTTTTTTGGACGTGTGTGTGTTCATGGGTAGTACTCTCATATATATTATGTCGATTGTGTGCTATGTTGTGATGATTGAGGGAAATTCTAAGTTCAATCATTTTTGTTTTCTTTAGTATTTGATAGTCCATGTAGATTGGATTCAATTTTTTGTATCTTCAACATACATCTACTTTTGTACATGCTTTGTCATGGGGTTACGACTTTTATTCTAGGCATTTCATTATTTGCAGAGATTACATTATGATTAGTAGTCACTTTCAGTTGTATATTTTTGAGTATTTAGTGTGCAAAGTGTTAGAATAGGTAGAAACCTATTCTCCCAAGAACAGCTGCATGCATAACCCTGTCACATGGAAGAAGAAAAGAATAGAAGAAGAAAAATATATGGAGACCAAAAGACCAGAGACATCATATGCACATGAAAGAATATATTATTAACAATATGTTTCAATCTGATAAACTGATATCAAATACAAAGAGGTGAATCCTTATAAAAGGAATCATGAAACCCTAAAAGGAAAACCCTAAGGTTAGCTTAAGCAACTAGAGTGAATAGGTGATTTAGTAATTAGATCATAATGATTTAATTAATAACCCAAGAGACTATTACTCTAACACCCCCCATTAAGATAAGCTTAGGGAGAAGCAAAAACCTAGGAGACTACTGCAGAAAGAAGAAAAGAAGGGTCCCGACAACAAGGCCTGATCAGGTACCCAATACAAGAAATCTCTGTAAAGTGGGGAAATAGGAAAAACCCAGTGGGAAAAACTCTACCCCAAAAGGAGATGGACTAGATGAAGGAAACTAAGCCTCCAATCTAGGGAAAGTTCCAAAGAAAGGAACAAGAAAGAGCAAGAAGCATCTTCGAAGCATGAAGCTGTAAACACTATCAGAAGTAACTGCTGGAACCCCCACTAAAATAGTGCATGACCAGGTAGAGAAGAAAAATTCTGAAGAGCTGATCAATCAAAGAGGTGACCTCCAAAAGTAGGAATGAATGAGTGTCTTTATAGTAGATGATCCATCTCACCGAAATGCATAGGTTCCTAGCCACTGCATCCGCCTAGTACATAGGAACAAAAACAAAATATGTAGATCACTCAACCGAACCAAGGAAGCAATAGAACCAACAGGTGAACCCCCCTATAATGCTGAACAGGAAAAGGGGTGACAAGAACACTGAAGTGTAATGCCAGAAATATCTACAGAAAGAAGAACTAGGAACACCAATAGTGCAACAGAAGGTACAAGCACAGGATAAAGGGCAGTGTCATCAACACACAGCATGGGCTAATGTTGTGGAAGGTACGCTCACTTGAAAAATGTGGATGAGCACAAAAGGAAAAACATCATAACCCCACATGGCACTTTATAACTGAGTGCGAGTACAAACAAACACAAGGTGCTCAAAATCCTAGATATGCAAAAGCAGGCACTTTATCTCAGTGTGTTTATAGAAAAGAGAATGCTATAGAAGCATACAATGCTCATAAGTCAGAAAGAAGAGTGAGCCAGAAGAATAGAAGAAGAGATCCCAGGACCTATAGAACCCAAGTGATCCACTAGAGTGTGAAAGAGAAAAACTCAAAGGAGAAAGAACCTAGAGCAGAATCTAGATAAAAGACCCCTGCAACTCAAAAGCTCACTAAACCAGCTTTCCAACGATATCTAGTTTGCCAAAAATAGAGTCCGGATGAGCAAGATATGGCTCCTAGAAGGCAAAACCAAACATTAGACTTTGATAGAAAAAAACACTATCAAAATGGTAGAACCCAAAATCCCAACCTCTATCATCAGAAAGATCTTGGAAAGATCTTTCCAACGATATAAAGAAGTCAGAAAAATGCCTCTGTATGCTCTAAATAGAGCGAAAATAGTGAGGGACGGTCAAAAAGCTCCAAAAGGCAGGTTTTAAGCCCCTGGGGCTGAAAAATGAGCCCCTAGGCGCATGGCGCACGCAGGAGGCTAAACCGGAGCTCCCAGTCACCCATATGACTACCGCTAGTGGTAATAAACCTACGAGGCCTAAACAAACCCATCGAGCAGGCGGAGCGGCTGAGCGGCGCGAAGGAGGTCCAACCAGGCCGGGAGGCGGTGGGCACCAGAGCGGAGGCCGAGGAGGGCCGGTGGAGCGGCAAAGCCGGGATCCCGCAGTGCCGGCGGGAGGCGCAGCCGGAGGCGGAGGAGCGCCGATGGCATGGCAGCGGTGCCATTCAAATTCGCACTGGCC
Organism: Thuja plicata; assembly: GCA_018584345.1. Taxonomy (NCBI): domain Eukaryota; kingdom Viridiplantae; phylum Streptophyta; class Pinopsida; order Cupressales; family Cupressaceae; genus Thuja; species Thuja plicata. The sequence goes on from MU225567.1 coordinate 2,050,813, forward strand.
GCGTTAAAATAATGCCAAAAAATATTTAAAAATAATATTTTTTTAAATTTTTTTCTCGGTTTTCGTGCCTGTACGGCACTAGAAACCAAAAAAATTTTGTCTCAAAGCCAAGTTGTCCAAAATGGACAAGTTTTATATGGATTCTGGGGTTTTTGGGTGCTCTGAGCTTAATGGAGATGTCCGTTTGAGCCCAAAGTGACTAAAAACAAAACCCACTTCTAAATCCACATGAAAACTCTTAAAAAACTAGAAAAACCTCCAGCTTCTAAAACACTTCAACAAAACATGAACAACGAGCAGCAAGATGGCTCTGATACCATGTTAGAATAGGTAGAAACCTATTCTCCCAAGAACACCTGCATGCATAACCCTGTCACATGGAAGAAGCAAAGAATAGAAGAAGAAAAATATATGGAGGCCAAAAGACCAGAGACATCATATGCGCATGAAATAATATATTATTAACAATATGTTTCAATCTGATAAACTGATATCAAATACAAAGAGGTGAATCCTTATAAAAGGAATCACGAAACCCTAAAAGGGAAACCCTAAGGTTAGCTTAAGAAACTAGAGTGAATAGGTGAGTTAGTAATTAGATCATAATGATTTAATTAATAATCCAAGAGACTATTACTCTAACACAAAGAACTTTTGAAAACTTTATCATTGTGAGGGTAGATTATCATTATGATTAGAGTCTCAGAATGTTGAAGTATTGTATTCAGTTTATTCCATCTTAATAAAAGGAGAATATTTTTGTGGTGTGGATGGGTTTTTCCCTCGATTAGGAGGGTTTTCCCAAGATATATCAGGTGTTATGTATTGTTTTCTCTATGCTCTTTTTTTCTATGCAATTCTGGTTCAAACATTAACACGTGGCACTTGTTTACACAAATTTTAGACATCTAATTTATATGCATTGAAATAAATTAGGTTTCCTTTCTATTTAGAAAATAATTACTAGTCAATCATACAATGAACTTCTCATGCACTCAAATATCAAATTAACTAAATTTTAAAATTTAATTATGCTTATTTGTAAGGCCCTATTCTTTATTTTTGTTTTTGTTGAAAGTGGTTATAAGTTCTCAAATGTCACATTGAGATAGAATTTTGTCACGTGAAAATTTTAGTTCTAGAGCAATGTTATTTCTATCCACACTACTCATTTCTAATAACAATTAAATTGGAAATCAGACATTTTTGACAAATATTATTCAATACAAATAAAATTTGTTTGAAAAGATTCTCAAGGGGATATTGGTATATGAATGCAGCATGTTTAATAATTCACTCCCAAAACTAAACATAAATACATAGATACAAAAATGACTTTGAATTCTTCCACCAAGATGCATGTAATATTTACTTCGTAATTATTTGAAGATAACATTAAATATCAAACATAAAACTTATATTTTTCTTTGTTATTTATTATTAAAGCAGCCTAAAAGGGGGGCTGACCCTTACAAACACAATGCCTAAAAGCAGATGTTCAGACCATCAAAAGGCACAACATAAGAAACAAAGAGAAGACCCAAAGCACAAAAGCTTAGTCCCAAAAGAAGGGGTCAAACTTACGACACACAAGAAAATGAGCTAGAATTCTTCCTACACCGTCAGACAACTATCCAAGTGATACTATCTTTAGGCTCCCCAACAAAGGAGACTCGGATAGGGTAGCTGTCACCATAGTGGACAGAGTGCTGAAGAAGCTAAGCAGCATCAACATAACCATGGTGTTGGGCAGAGGCAGAAGTCAAGGGAGCAGAGAGGTCAGCATGGCCAGATGGCATTGTATCAATAGAAATAGGGGCAGCAACAAGAGTTGCAGTGGGAGAAAGAGTGGGATTAGCAACAGATTCTTGACCCTGAACAGTAGCAGGGACAACATCAAGATTTTCTGCAGGGGTTTTTTCTTCATCAGAAGCCTATGAATCCTTAGTGGAGGAATCAGAAAGAGAATCAGAAGCACGGGCTATCAAATGATCATTATTTGCAGCCTTCCACCAAGTAGCAGCACCTTTTCTGCAAAGAAGAGCACAATCCGTAGGCCATATGTCTAGTAGAGAAACATCACTGACAATGGAAGGGGGCCCCTCATGTTAGGAATGCATATCTTTAATAGAGAGAATTTAATATGCTATATTAAATATAATTATTTAATTCTAAATGTAGATTTAATTTTATATATATATATATGCAAGTTTTGTATGTATGATGTAGTAGTAATATAAAATTGTAATTGATATGTTTCTACAACATACGTAAAGATGTATAAGTACATATCTTAATAGTCATATCTATGTAGAGACATGACTGTACATGGCTCATTCCATGTACAACCATGTCTTTGCATAGACATGGTGTATCATTATAACCCGATAACTTAATGTTTAAGTTGTTTGTATAATTTTCTGTGCTACGATAACTATCGTATGATAGTTATCGTAACACATTAATATATGTGTTACGATAACTATCATATGATAGTTATCGTAACTTATGCATCATAATAATACATCGACCACAATCGATATATGTGTGTGTGTGTGTGTGTGTGTGTGTAATCTGATCAATATGATAGTAATGATAATAATGTGTGTATATATTAGCAAGAGAGGATTGATCAGAACTAATATCTCAAGATGTAGGTGTTATGTAGTCCCCAACTTAATTTGGAACTGGATATAACACTTGCTTTTCTTTACATCAGGGTAATCGGAAAGATCTGGAGCATAAGCTTAAGGTACTTAACCTGATGGAAAGATTATCGCAATCCCTGACTCAATTTAGAACTAGATTTGTGATAAGTAATGGTGTCAAGATATTTGGCGCAATTTAGATCAAATCTTGAAGCACATGTTATCATAATCCCCGACTAAATTTGAAACTAGATTAAATGATAACTTAAATAGGTCACATCACTGTAGTTTGTCACCTTACAATGGTGACCTCACACAAGAAAGATCGTCACCTTTCAAAACACGATATTGCAATATTTAATTTTTTTTAATTTTATTCATGAATATCTCAATTTACATAATAGTGAGATTTAATCTCAAAATTAATCACAACTTAATCATACCAAGTTTCTTTCTAAAGTACTCGATTTTCAACTTCGCAAGAGGCTTGGTGAAGATGTCAGCACGTTATTCTTCAGTACTGATGTAGACCAATTTAATAATATCTTTGTCTACCATATCTCTTATGTAGTGGTAAGGAATTTCTATGTGTTTGGAGAGATTGTGAAAAACAAGATTTACTAAAAGTTTAATGCAGCTTTGATTGTCGCAAGGAATTAATGTAGGCTTTAGGGGCTTACCAAATAATCCAAATAGTAACTTCCTTAAACATACTGCTTCTTGAGCTCCTATTGAAGCAACCATATATTCTGCTTCAGTGGAACTTTGAGCAATTGTTGATTGTTTTCTACTGAACCAAGAAATCATTGTTGATCCAAGACTAAAGCAACATCTTGTAGTGCTTTTACGGTCGATTGAATTTCTAGCCCAATCAAAATTAGTGAACCCTTGAAGTTGAATTTCAATATTATCGTATTTTAGGCTCATTTCAATTTTACCACAAAAGTATCTTAGAATATGTTTAGCAAATGTTAGGTCGATCTACTTTGGTTCACACATGAACTGACTTAAAACATTTGTAGCATAGCAGATATCAGGAGGAGTGTTTACCAAGTACATAAGTGATCCAATGAGTTGTCTATAATATGTAGGATTTGTAGGTTCTAAATCTGTTGCTTCATCCTTGAGCTTATGAATATTTTTTTTCCATTGGATTGGTTAGTGGTTTGCACTCCATCATTCCAAATCTGGTTAGAATGTCCTAGGTGCATTTCCTTTAATTTAGAATAATGCAGTTTTCTTTCTGTAGTACTTCTAAACCTAAGAAGTAGTGTAACAGACCTACGTCCTTCATGTCAAATTCATTTGTGAGATCTTGTTTGCATTTAGCAATGAGATGATCTTCTCCTTTTATTAGTAAATCATCAACATAGAGGACTAGGATTACCATATCACCTTTGGATATTTTGAAGCATAAATTAGGGTCAGTTTCATTTTTGGAGTACCCTAACTTGGAGAGATAATTTTCTATGTGTTCATACCAAGCCCTGGGAGCTTTCTTAAGACCGTAGAGTGCTTTTTTTAGTTTGCAGACATAATTATTTATGTAATGGGTGTTGCAGCCTTTTGGTTGTTCTATATACTTCTTCAATAACTCTATTTAAGAATGTAGTTTTAACATCCATTTGATGTATCTTCCAACCTTTAGATGTTGCAATGGCGATAATGGTTCTTATAGAGGTGTATCGAGCAACCAGAGCAAAAGATTCTTCGTAATCAATCCCGGCCTTTTGAGAGAAACCTCTAGCTACAAATCTGGCTATATATTTTTTGATACTATCATCTAAAGCATATTTGATTTTAAATAACTATCTTGAAGAAATGACTAACTTTCCTTTAGGTCCTTGTACTACTTCCCAAACATCATTCTTAACTATGGATTGATATTCTTCGATCATTGCATATTTCCAGGCTTGACATGTTAAAGCTTCTTTAACATTAGGAGGTTCAAATTTTGTGAGTTCAGTCATAAGTGCAAGATAGCATTTCTGATTTCTTGTTCTCTTACTTTCTCTAAACATCTCATCTGGTTCAACATTATTTTCTTCAAACATTTTTCTTGCTCATAGAGGCCTTTTATTTTTGTTAGGAATTTCAACCTCTTCAATATTGGATGAAGGAAGATCTATAGTGTTCTCTCTTTGGTTCTCAACAATGTAGTTCTCGTCATCTTCAAGTGTATTCTCAGTGTCGTGAATATTCTCTTTCTGATTCTCAGTGTCGTGAATATCCTCCCTATGATTCTCATTTGATCGTTCTTCTATAAGTGTGGAGAGTTTGAGAGCAATGTCCTCTTCAAATTTTACATCTCTACTAATGTCAATAGATTTTTGTTCCGGTATGTAGACCTTGTATCCTTTAGTGGTTTCATTGTAGCCAACAAATACTCCTTTCTTCCCAGAGGGTTCTAGTTTGGTTCTTTTCTCTTTAGGAATGTGAACATATATTGGACATCTGAAAATTCTTAGATGATTTGGATCTGGTTTCTTCCCTGTGAAAGCTTCTGGGTATGTGCAAGATCATGGGGGGCCAAAAAGTGGCGATGTGAAAAAAATTCACTTTTCACTCGTCCAAAAGCGCATGAAAAAGTTTGTTGAATTTTTAGTAGGCCTGGGTATCAGTACACTTGGGAAAACCTGACACCAAAGCACAAGCCTAATTGGGTACTTGATTTTTTCGGGTACCCAATTTTATTTTATTTTTTTAATAATTTTTTTTTTTTAATATTTTGTTTTTCAAATGAACTTTCATAGGACCCCTTGGGACACACTTGAGTGTTCCAGTGTGTCCCCGGGGTCCTAGTATACATTCTCACATGTTAGGACCCCTAGCAAGACCCTATGACCCCTTTCGAAACATTAGAACATTCAAGTGTATCCCAAGAGGTCGTAGGACCCCTTGGGACACACTTGAGTGTTCCAATGTGTCCCCGGGGGTAAAAGAGGGTCCTAAAGGGTCCTAGTACACCTTATCATATTTTAGGACCCCTAGAAAGTCCCCATGACCCCTTTCGAGACATTGGACCAGTCAAGTGTGTCCCAAGAGGTCATAGGACCCGTTGGGACACAATTGAGTGTTTCAATGTGTCAAAAGGGGTCATGGAGTCTTCTTAAGGGTCTTAACACATTAGAAGGTGTAATAAGACCCCTTAGGACCCTCTTTGACCCTTAGGGACACATTGGCACACTCAAGTGTGTCCCAAGGGGTCCTACAACCTCTTAGGATACACTTGAGTGTTCCAATGTGTCGAAAGGGGTCATAAGATCTTCCTAGGGGTCCTAACACGTGAGAACATGTACTAGAACCTCTTAGGTCCCTCTTTGACCCTTGAGGACACATTAGAACACTCAATTGTGGCCCAAGGGGTCCTACAACCTCTTGAAACACACTTGAGTGTTCCAATGTATCAAAAGGGGTCATGGGGACTTTCGATTACCCCTTTTGAAATATTGGGACACTCAAATGTGTCCCAAGAGATTGTAGGACCCCTTGGGACACAATTAAGTGTTACAATATGCTCCCAGGGGTAAAATAGTGACCTAAGGGGTGCTAGTACATCTTATCACCGTTTTAGGACCCCTACGAAGTCCCAATGACCTCTTTCGACACATTGGAAGACTCAAGTGTGTCCCACGAGGTCATAGGACCCTTTGGCACACACTTGAGTGTCTGAATGTGTCCCCGGGGGTCAAAGATGGTCCTAAAGGGTCCTAGTACACCTTCTCACGCGTTAGGATCCCTAGGAAGACCCCATGACCCATTTTAAAACATTGGAACACTCAAGTGTGTCTTAAGAGGTCGTAGGACCCCTTGGGACACACTTGAGTGTTCCAATGTGTCCCTAAGAGTCAAAGAGGGTCCTAAGGGGTCCTAGTACACCTTATCAAGCGTTAGGACTCCTAAGAAGTCCTCATGACCCCTTTCGAGATATTGGACCACTCAAGTGTGTCCCAAGAGGTCTTAGGAACCCTTGGGACACAATTGAGTGTTTCAATGTGTAGAAAGGGATCATGGACTCTTCTTAAGGATCCTGATGCATGAGAAGGTGTAATAAGACCCCTTAGGACCCACTTTGACCCACGCAGACACATTAGAAGACTCAAGTGTGTCCCAAGTGGTCCTACGACCTCTTGGGATACACTTAAGTGTTTTAATGTGTCAAAAGGGGTCATTGGGTCTTCCTAGGGGTCCTAACATGTGAGATTGTACTATGACCCCTTAGGTCCCTCTTTGACCCTTGGGGACACATTAGAACACTCAATTGTGTCCCAAGGGGTCTTACAAACTCTTGGGACACACCTGAGTGTTCCAATATGTTCCCGGGGTTCAAAGAGGGACCTAAGGGGTCCTAGTACACCTTATCACGGTCATACAACCCCTACGAAGTCCCCATGACCCCTTTCGATACATTAGAACACTCAATTGTGTCCCAAGAGGTCGTAGAACCTTTTGGGACAAATTTGAGTGTTCCAATGTGTCCTCGAGGGTCAAAGAGGGTCCTAAGGGGTCCTAGTACACCTTCTTATGCATTAGGACCCCTAGGAAGACCCATGACCCCTTTTCAAACAGTGAAAAACTCAAGTATATCTTAAGAGGTCGTAGGACCCATTGGGACACACTTAAGTGTTCCAATGTGTTCCCGGGGGTCAAAGAGGGTCATAAGGGGTTCTAGTACACCTTATCATGCATTAGGACCGCTAGAAAATCCCCATGACCCTTTTTGACACTTGAGAACACTCAAGTGTCTCCTAAGGGGTCATACGACCCCTTGAGACACACTTGAGTGTTAAAATGTGTCAAAAGGTGTCATGAGGACTTCCTAGGGGTCCTAATGCGTGATAACACATATAAAGACCCCTAGGAAGTCCCCATAACCAATTTTGAAACATTAAAACTCTCAAGTGTGTCTTAAGTGGTCATACGACCCCTAGGGAAACACTTGAGTATTGCAATGTGTCAAAAGGGGTCATGGGGACTTCTTAGGGGTCCTAATGCATGATAAGGCATACTAAGACCCCTAGAAAGACCCTATGACCCCTTTTTACCCATTTGAATGTTCAAATGTGTCCTAAGGGGTCCTGCAACTCCTTAGGACAAACATGATCATTCAAATGTGTCAAAAGGGATCATGGGGTCTTTCCGGAGTCCTAGTACGCATTATCATGCATTAGGACTCCTAGGAAGACCCCATGACCTCTTTTGACCCATTTTAATGGTCAAATGTGTATTAAGGGGTCGTAGGACCCCTTAAGACACATTTGAACATTCAAATAGGTCAAAAGGGATCATGGGGTCTTTCTGGGGGTCTAGTACGCCTTATCACGCATTAGGACCCCTAGTAAAACCCCATGACACCTTTTGACACATTTGAATGCTCGTCCTAGTACGCCTTATCACGCATTAGGACCCCTAGGAAGACCCCATGACACCTTTTGACACATTTGAATGCTCAAATATGTCTTAATGGGTTGTAGGACCCCTTAGGACACATTTGAACATTCAAATGGGTCAAAAGGGGTCATGGGGTCTTCCTAGGGGTCCTAGTATGCCTTATCATGAATTAGAACCCCTATGAAGATCCCACGACCCCTTTTGACCCATTTGAATGGTCAAGCATGTTCTAAGGGGTCGTAGGACCCCTTATGAAACATTTGAACATTCAAATGGATCAAAAGGGGTCATGGGGTCTTTTTGGGGGTCCTAGTATGCCTTATCACGCATTAGGACCCCTAAGAAGACCCCATAAACCCTTTTGAACCATTTGAATGGTCAAGTGTGTCTTAAGGGTTCGTAGGACCCCTTAGTACATATTTTAATATTCAAATGGGTCAAAAGAGGTCATGGGGTCTTCCTAGGGGTCCTAGTACGCCTTATCACACATTAGGACCCCTAGGAAGACCCTGCGACCCCTTTTGACCCATTTGAATGGTCAAGTGTGTCCTAAGGAGTCATAGGACCCCTTAGGACACATTTGAACATTCAAATGGGTCAAACGAGGTTATGGGGTCTTCCTACGGGTCCTAGTATGCCTTATCATGCATTAGGACCCCTAGGAAGACCCCACGACCCCTTTTGACCCATTTGAATGGTCAAGTGTGTCTTAAGGGGTCATAGGACCCCTTACGACACATTTGAACATTCAAAAGAGTCAAACGGGGTCATGGGGTCTTTCTGGGGGTCCTATTACGCCTTATCACACATTAGGACCCCTAGGAAGACCCATGACCCCTTTTGACCCATTTGAAAGGTCAAGTGTGTCTTAAGGGGTCGTAGGACCCCTTAGGAAACATTTAAACATTCAATTGGGTCAAAAGGGGTCATGGGATCTTTCTGGGGGTCCTAGTATGCCTTATCATGCATTAGGACCCCTAGGAAGATCCCATGACCCCTTTTGACACATTTGAATGCTCAAATGTGTCTTAAGGGGTTG
>MU225567.1:2072976-2084674 GCA_018584345.1 Thuja plicata
GAATATTGTAAGGGGAATGCCCATGTGGCTTTGCATATTGTAATTCTGAAAGTTTGTAATTCCGCATTTGTGGAGATAATAAGAAGCCCATTTTCTGTTCTTGCAAATTGTTGTTGCTTCTCTGTTTATGTTGTGTGTTTGTGGCATTAAGGGGAGCACCCTTCATCACAAAACCTGTGTGTATGTCCAAGTTTATCACATTTATAGCACTGCACTTTGGAGAAGTCTTTGGTTTTGTGATTTTGGCTATGGTTTCCCTTCTTATGTTTGAACTTCCTTTTGTTGTTTTTGAAATTTGAGTGAGTATGTAGAGCTTGGATCTCTCCTTTATTTGATCTGATCCCTCTTGATATTAATGGGGATTCCTCTTGAGTACAATTATTTTTTAATTGATCGAACTTAGGTAGGGAGGGGCGACCAGTTATACATTGAATAAAGGATTCCCATGAGATAGGTAATCCTCTAAGAGCAATTAATGTTAAATCCATGTCGTCAACATTGTTCCCAATAGTAGATAGTTGGTCTTTTAATTCAGAAATTCTTAGAAAGAAAGATGTAATGGTTTCCCCTTTGTTCATCTTTAGATTAAGAGTTGTTGTTTGAGAGTAAGTAGTCTACTTGTATTATTGAGCTCATATATTTCTTGAATGGTCTTAAATACTTCATAGGCAGTTTTTAATCTTGCTATGGAAGGAAGATGTGGTCCTTAACAACATCGATTATTATTTTCTTTGCTTTGTTGTTACGCCTTTTCCAAGTTGATTTATCAGGTTCATCCTCAGGCATTTTTATATCCTCCTCAACATAAGAATCTAACTCGAGCTCTTGAAGTAATGTTAGGATTCGTATCTTCCATGAGAAGAAGTTTGTAGCGCCTTCAAGTTTGTCTTCCACTTTAATGCTATTGGCCATTTGTAATTTTCCTTTTAAATTCTAACAGCAATCTTGATATAATTCAGAATTTTATTTATTTAATTCTTCTCTAAAGAGGCTCTGATACCATGTTAGGAATGTAGATCTTTAATAAAGAGAATTTAATATGCTATATTAAATATAATTATTTAATTTTGAATGTAGACTGAATTATATATATATATATGCAAGTTCTTTATGTATGTTGTAGTAGTAATATAAAACTGTAATTGATATGTTTCTACAACATATGTAAAGATGTATAAGTACATATCTTAACAGTCATGTCTATGTAGAGACATGACTGTACGTGGCTCATGCCACGTACAGCCATGTCTTTACATAGATATGGTCTATCATTATAACCCGATAACTTAATGTTTAACTTGTTTGTATAATTTGTTGTGCTGTGTTACGATAACTATCATACGATAGTTATCGTAACTTATGCATCATAATAATACATCGACCATGGTCGATATAACAGCCGTTTCACTTTACTTTGAATGTAAAGTATATCGAGTACGATATCAATGATACTAATATATATATATTGAATCTGATTAATATGATGGTAGTGATATATATATTGAAGCTATTACTTAACACCTAATCTAGCGCTTGAATCCATGGGTTGTCCCCAACCATAAGCACCACATCCCTCGGAAGCGGCTGAAAAACATCCATATCAATCATAATACAAGCAAAAGTAAAATGGCCCATAGTCATCGTAGCTTCATCCACCTTTAGAAAACGGCCAAGGGAGTTCCCAACGGTCTCGAAGCAAGACATCTACCAGAAATGGAGTAGAATATTTTTCTTTGTTTACTTTAATATAAATTTTGAATTCTCAATCCATGCATGCTATCATAGATTTCAATTGCAACTCACAAAATTATTTTTAAATTGATTGCAAAACATCTCAAATGCCATTAGTGTTCAAAGAGGAATTGAGTTCATAGATTAAGGCCTTTGTGGGAGCGCTGAAGCTCCATTGTAATTTTAAAAATGAGTACATTGCATAGATCTGCTAACCAACATACTAGATGTGTACCTGTGACTAGATTTTTAATATGTGACTAGAGCGAAAATGATTAGATCTCAACATAGCTGCTTAAAGTAATCATTTGGGCACATTTTCTTCTTTCCTTTCTGAAAGGTGCTTTAGAATCAGTTCAAGTTTCTAATGGTTATTTCAATGTATTACAAAGATTAAAGATTGCATACACTCAGTCAAATGATTGAGAAAGCTAAATTGCCGTTCAATATATTAGCCACATGATGTGCTGTAGATCTACAAAATTCTGTCAGGTAGTTGCGAGGATGTTAAGTGCTGGTTTTGAACAAGTATGCTTCAGTTGAAAGTATATTAGCATTACCCCACTCATGCAACTTACTCATACAATCTTTTGATTAACTTTAATTGCTCGGCTCTAGGCTTCTGTTGATATTTTTCTGCTGTTAGTCTGTTATTGTGCTGTGTCTGTATGCCCTCAGGCTGCTGTTTGTAAAGGGTCGGCACCCTAGTTTCTATTGCTGATTAATATCAAAAACTTATTCATACAATCCCTTGATATTCTCTCCCATACTTGCAGGTATGTGTTAATGAAGTTCATGTGGAAGCTGCGCTGTCTTTCTATCTTCTCCAACACTGTCCTCCTTCTTCAGAAAGAAGAGCAAATGATTTGTTGCTAATTTGTCTCTCCAACTTGAAAATCTGCCTACAACACGACTATATACGTCTCTAGAGGACAGAAAAAAGAACCTTCTTCAGCAGTTGCATGAGATCGAAAAGCAGGGAAGCTCGAACACATTTTGATTGCTGCTCAAACTCAGATTCCACTCTTTCCTCTTCTCAGCGGCTTCATATTTCTACAGAAGGCTGGATAAGTGTCTTCTCAAGTGAATGAAAATGGTTGTGTTTCTGCACCATGGCACTCATTGGTGACTCCTCTATGGATTGGACTGAGAGACTACAGCTGAATCAGTGTTGTTGACAGTGGTGCTTGGTTGATGAAATTTGGGTTTGTAATTTCCTATTATGCTGTGCTATGTCAATGTGGTGGACTGCAACTTTCAATTCTTTCGAAGACATTATAGTTGTTTTAGCATGTGCTGATTAGTGTTTGGAAGACATTATAGTTGTTTTAGCATGTGCTGATTAGTGTTTGGACTGTGGGACAGCAGTGTTGACTTTTTCTTGCTGCTGCTGTCCTCTTTTTTCTTGCAGCAGTTGTTATCTGCTGCTCATTTTTGTATTACCTTAGCTGCTTCTTTCAATTAAATTTATAAATAAAAAAACTTATTCACACAAAATTGTTGCAAATAATGTTGTCACTACATAGTTGAAATAATTCCTTGAATGGAGAACACGCTGTTTCCACCCGGAATACGGAAAAGCATATTCACAAGGTTTTCTAAAATTACAACTGAAAGTAATAAATATTAAATATTGCACATTTCTATAGGCATGTGCAATATATAATCTATTCAAACTGAATTTTTTTTTTGCCTAAAACTGACACAGATGCCAAAAAGGAATAAGAAAACCTTGATATTTCCCAGAGTTATATGTACAGGAATTTAACTGGAAGTCACAAAAATCTGGAGAAAATAGGAACCTCGTGAAAATGCTATTTTTCTTTAAAGATGATACATAATTGACACTATTTGAAAGGAGTTGCTGCATGAAGATGTGCAGTTTTACAATTTGAAACAGAACATACAGAAAAATGGGAGATTTTATAAGTAAATGTTAAGTTCTTAGGATAGTTGTAAATGTAATATCACTTTTTCTCTTTCATTTATATTGGGAATGAGGCTAGGAGAGAGATGTCCCTTCATAGAACATGTCTATTCATTATTATTTATAAGAAAAGACATGTTTCTTCCCATTAATTATAATTTAATCAATCTTATAATGTTTCATCAATCAATTATTAATTAAGAATAATATAATAATATAATATTGAATATTAAATTTCATATGATTAATAATAATATAACATATATATTATATTATTATTAATTAACATGTATTATATGTATTTTAATGATCATACGACTGAAGCTACAAACATTAACAGTAAAGAATAAGAGGAGAGGAATACCAATGACTGTCTTTAACAAAGTGGAGATAATGAAGGATAAAATTTCCAATTTCAATAATCCGATTGTTGTTCCGATTGTAGTCAACAAGAGGAAATTATTAGTGCAAACATACAATCTCTTTTTATTCCCTTTCAAAACAGAGGATCTTCAAACAGAAGAAAATTACAGGCTACGGGAGGGTATTCATTCATCATCCAACTATCATAAAAGGAATGCAGACTGTCACTACAAAAACTGTCTTTCCTTTTAATTGCAAGACTAGAAAATATAAGATGAAATACCAAAATTTGATACAATTTGTATTCGATCACTCTATTCATATAAGACTGATAAAATGAGAGAAGTCTATAATTAAAAAGGAAATTTTAATACAAGAGCAAATAATGAAGACTTTCCAATGAAAAGTACATTTATGTGAAGAATATACAAAGTATAAAACCTACTGTTCAGTTTTACCATGGCACAGCTTCTAGTACTACTGACGAGCTTCATTGCCATCCCATATAATCATCAAGCCTTCTTCTTTGCCATTCACATCATCTAGAGAAGTGGGCACTTTAACACAATATCACCACATTCTTGTAATCCCCCAGCTCTTTCTTTGGACACTTCGCCAAATGACATGCTTGTACTAATCTTAGGCTACGCCTACAACCTGCTTCCTTCTCTGAAACGGAAGGTTTACATTTTGGTTTATCTATATAAATACATTCGCTTCCATTACTAGGTTTTTCCTTCTCCCCTTGCAGCTGTTCTATTCCTTGTTTCACACATTTTCCCTTTTCAGGTCCAAATGCCTTTGCTGGCAAATTGGTGACAAAATCATGGCTATTATGCACTTGTCCTCCTTTAAAAAACTTGTAAGGACTACATTCTTTGACAACGGGGAAAATATGGACATTAAGTTTAATTCTGTTTTTGCTATCATCTACCCGCTCAAAAATGCAGGCATCTCCTTCCTTAAGATTATTGGCAATTGAAAAATGTCTCCATCCACAAATCAAGGAAGCTAGAGGGAGATCTCCAAGGAATCGTACGGGCCATTCTCTTTTGTTAGGATCCACAAGAGTCACTACTGTTCTTTCTCTTGGTAATTTGAGTTTATCTACAAATGTGTCTGGTGTTATCTGCAGAACAAATTTTCACAGAAATACGCAACATTACCTTATTGAGAACCATCTGAACCCTATTATTCAAAATCACGTAACAAAACACAGAAACCGAAAATATCTTTTAGACAACAATAGATTGGCTTCATAAACCCCTGACAAACAGACTTGCAGAGTATGGGAGACTGTAATATAATTGAGATTGTTGAATATCACCCCAAATATAAAGACAGTATTTCTAAATAGAAGCAGGCATAGAGAGAGGCCAGGGAATCTTACAAGCCTAAAATATCGGTATACCATATATGGCTTCATAATTATTAAGCCGAAGGGGTTTTCTGATTCGAAAGACTTCGCAGCCTCGAGGGCCTTTTTCTTTTCTGTTGCGTCAGCAGGACGTTTGCCAGAAAAACAATGAATGCGCATTCGTCTGCTCCTCTCTTCAGTTTTTGTCTTTGTAGATTTCACCGTCTGACATTCCTTTTCGGTAAGAGATGGATGGAAATGTTCAGGAATCTCGGAAGAATGGCCTGCATGCGAATAAAAACTTGCGGTTATTCAAATGGCATGTTCAGAGTTTCCCATAATTTGGGAGACACAAGTTTGGAAAGGCTTAAATCTTTCATTGAGGGCAAAGCTTTTACTTACTTTGAGAAGAAAGCTTAGGTTTTTTCACTTCATTTTCAGCGTCTTCTATTGATTTTCTTTTCAACTCAACAGACGATTTTCTGTTCATCAAGTGATCAGAACTCGTCAGAATCGCACTAGAGGAAAGATCAGGGCATCTCTTATGTGAAACACAATCGCCCTGTATCTTTTCAGAATGAAAAATAGGGATATCTTTTTCACACCCATTCTTCCCAAATATCCGAACTCTGAAATACATCCCACAGATGTATTTAAATACTAGAAAATCCCCAAACTCCATCGCATGTTGATATACAAAAATTTCCCAACCCGTGCCAGAAAACTCAATTCTAGTGCTTGTACTACATAATTTGACACCCCACCGCATGCCCTTTGGGCCTAGCAAAACCCCATCTTGCCCCTTTCCGATCTCACTTCTGATTTTTTTAGCAAAGGCAGGAGGAATACACTGCAGTAAACAAAACCCATATAAAGTGAACTCTGAACAAAGCATACAAATAGTATAAAAGGATGTATGAGCATTAGGGTTACCAATCTCTGGGCGAAGTCTCCGACCATGACTTTGAAAAAGTAAGGACTCCCATCAAACATCTCCATCTCTTTATGCTTGCTGTGATTTCTATTGAGTTTTTTTCTGCCGTTCAAAAAGCTTTCATGATCAAATGATGCAAACTATAAACAGCTCAGACATTTGTTTTCAAACACCGATTCCTTGTTTCTTAGCTTACAATCAGACGAAACAAATGAGTCACAATAAACAACAAACCCGAATGGCGTAGGAGCATTCCAATTGGTTAGATGCAGTATAATACCCGATGCTGCATTCAACTCGTTCTCTCTGCTTTGTTGCCGCCCAAAATAGAACACAGGAAATATGAGTCCCAAAGAAAATCGACAATTCTGTGTAAATAATGCAAGTCAAACTCATATCTCGTACTTGTACTCAGGCCTGGAATTTCACGGTCACCCCCACTTGTCATATGATTTTTTTTTTATGACGGGTTGGTCATTGTAATATCTTTCATTTAGTTTCTAAATTCATAATATGAATTTTTTTTATGGCGGGTTGGTCATTTTAATTCTTTCATTTAGTTTCTAAATTCATACAAAAGTTAATAATATATGCAAAAATTTCAAATAAAATAAACAAGTTTCTAAGTTCATATGTTTTATTTTAAAAAAAAATTAAATTAATATAAATATATAATAAGTAATATAAAAATACGTATATTAAATACTAATATAGTAAATTAGTAAAATAAATTCTTAAAATTCATATATTCTTAATATGAATATATAATAATAATAAAAAAAGAAACATATATATTATAAAATAATATATATTTATCATAGATATATATATCATACATATTAGAAATCACATAAAATTATATTATTAAATTGCGCATAACTGATTTTGATAGTTTATTTATAAATTTGAGTGTCATATTTACGTAAAAACAGTCAATAGGGCCATCAAATTTCAGGTTTGCTTGTACTTGCAGTCAAACTCACATCTTTAGTCCAAATAAACTGTAGGATTTATATACCTAGAATGAAGATTTTATTATTACATCGCTTGCATTTTTATTTGAAATGGAGGACCTGGGTTTCGTCCATTTATGTTATATTCTCATTGGTTGATTTTTGTCGGACACCCTGCTGACTCTGATGTAGCTTGCCATGTCAGTAAAATCATTTACTTCATCACACTTAGGGTAGCACGAAATGACATGAGGAATTAAAATCTGTACATTTTTTTCTTTTTACACCTTCATTCAGTGTGGGGACCGATAGGAAAGAATGGAGGGAAGGAAACCACCAGTCTCGCCCAAATCTTAAAAAATATTGAAAAAGAAAGCATCAACTTGTTACATCACCAACCGCATCATCTAGCGGGTTGGGGAATGTCAGACCCCTACATCCCAAGAAACCAGAAAGAACCCCCATGAACCCACATACATCCAATATAGAATCCCCTAAGGAGAAAAGGACAGAAGAACATGGGAAGACGATGATGCCATCGTTGAGGAAGCTAGAACACCGTCCAAAGTATCCAAGAGGCAAGACCAATATTCACTAAAATATTAAATAAACTTTGTTTTAGAAAATTGCAATATAATATTCAATGTAAACAAGCCTGTAGCAGATTTGATGCATTTGTGTTTTTCTTTTTTCATTTTGGTCCAATATCATTTGCAGAAATTGCATTGCACTCTACATAATCTAATGATAATCATATCATACATTTTAATTTGCAAGAGAGGTGACCTTGATCATTGTAGAGAGCGAGAGAAGATTGCCTGTCAAGGTACATTATAGATTTCAAGTGAATGCATGTTTTTTTAAGTCATTTCTCATTTACCATATAATGTTATGCAGTTGCTTTTAATCTTGAAGGACTTCCTTATCTATCATTTAAATTTGTTAAATCTCGTTCTGAGCGTAAGACATAAACATAAGCCTGTGTGTTGGGATAACATCATTCAAACCACCGATCCTATAAATCCATTAGTAGTTTTTTATTAACGTGTTGTTTTCACGATGGCTACTCCAGGAAATAAAAAAATTTCTCCATATAAAAATTGAAGTTAGAATAAGAATTATATGATGATATTGATAATATCACTGTATATTTCTTATAATATATAAGCTTTTACAACGCCACGTCTCATTTTTCAAGAGTATGCAAAAAATGATCAGGGCAAAGTAATTTTAATTAAACAAAATAGCGCCCACTATTATTTTTTCTTTTTCTTCAGATTTGCAACACAAATAAATTTAGTAAATGAAAGTTCCATAGTTGTCCCTTTTCTTTAACCATATTTTTCCCTTCCATTTTTGTTGTCTTGTTTTCATATTTGTTGTGGCCTGAAATTTGAAAACAAACAAAACTTTATCTACCAATGATAAAGATGTGGGAAACATATGTCATTACCATGTTTTACTGGTTTTGACGGTTTCATACTGTCTAGCGATAAAACTGTTATTGGTAACTGTCATAGATTTCTCTAAATAAAGATATTGCATTCTCTTCATTCATTTTTGTCTGCAACTTCATTGATATCAAAACAAATTCTGGTTTAAGCAAGTACGAGAACCGACATTTTGATTAAAGAAATATTTATCTAATCTGGAAGGCAATGCTGTCAAATTTATTGAATTAAAAAAACCCACTTTTTGAAACCTATATGTTGGTAAACAGATTTGTCTTCTCAAAACACCTGCACGAAATGACTCCCAAACACCCAAGGCTAAAAGACAAATTGTAACACAACAGTTGGGTCACTTCGCTATTGAAAAGCATAAGTGCCCTCTGAATTATCCGAGTACAGCTCCCCGTATATGATTTTCAAAGAGTTTCTAATAAAAACAAAAAGAACATACATATGTACTTTTACCAGAAAGTACTTAAAGGATCTCTCGACATACTCACAGGTATGGAGGAATGCTTACAAAGATATTACAATAGAAACTAAAGAATCAGAAGACACAAAGTTCTCTAGATTTCAAAGATTTGGAAAAACAAAACTTTCAAAGAAACTAAACTCGGATGAAAAGAATGATAATCATTCTTCACTCCTTTACAACTACAAAAGAAAACTAAAGCAGAAACTTCTCTTCCAGCACAAAGACTTTCGAAAAGAAAAGCCTCCTCTCTACCCTGCATTACAATAAAAAATCCTAAACTATCCCTGCCCTGGCACAAAGTCTCTCGGGTCAGGCGGAATCCGGAACCCTTGCGAAGGTTGATCTTTTGCATTAAATAGAACTCTGGAAAGTCTCCTTTCGATTTCTATAACTGATTTTCTTAAATATTCTTCCATCTCTATCTCTTCTCGATGACATTTTCATAATATCTTTGCATTTCTTTTGTCTTTACAAATATATAAAGTTTAATCACATGTTTTGATTAGTTGTAAATGTCTTCAATCGAGCGTTGAGAGATTTCCCTATATCTAAGGAAATAAACTCTACGTGTCACTTTAGAAGAGAGTCCTCGGGTAAGCTATTTGCCATCTGGATCCGCACATGTCAGTCTACTAATTCTGCATTTCCCTTTTGAGCTTAAATCGACTGCATTACCTTTATTTATACTGAATCCCATTTTCATGGTCGCCACAGAGGTTTCTGACTTCTTGTTTTACACCCGATACTCATCTTCAAAATCATATATGTGCTTTTTACCATTTTCATGTTCGAAATGGGGATAAATTATTTGGAATCCTGCCATAATGGACTATGGCAATGATCGTTCTATGGGACCAAATATCTCTTCAAGACAAGAGTAGCTTGGCCGAGTCACTTTGTGCCATCAATGAAACCAAACCTGCTCTGTATTTCTAACCACTATGTGCATTTTGGAAACCAAGTGATTTGAAGTATCTCCACTCTGAGAAATTGAGGGCTTTCACCGTATATAGAATAGATATATAAATGTCGGGTACATTAATGTTGTGACCTCAAATCTCTCCCAATTTCAGCTCTAATGCTTAGGGACACTTCAAAAGCCGACTGTGTATATCGTCATTTTGTCAAACAGCTAATCACGATGAGAGGATTGGGACATTTGTGCCTTCAATTCGTAGTCCCATTGAGCAACCTTTTGCAATGGCTCCATTCTTTTGCTCGATGACGATGAGACATCTCTTCCATCACACCCCTACCCGCCATCAGGTATTCATGTTGATCTTGCTGCCTATGAAGAGGTTTAAGTGGTCTATGTCATTTCTTTCATCCTCTTACTGTTGTGCCGAGCTCAACCAAGTATTCATTCCTCATCCTCGACACGCGGCTTCACCTTTATACATGAATTATAGTTTTTGGTGCACATACATATAAGGATCAAAGGCATTTTGTCAAACATTTGGTCTGCATCCTCTGTTTTTCTGCATATTGTCGGCCACTTGCATCAAACTTCTATTGACACCTAACATGATTGGTGGCTCACATATATGATATCGGCTATAAGAAACAAGCCCAATATCTATTGATGTATTTGGTCCAAGTCGAAGCAAATGGTCCTTCACTGAAACTCTGAATCGCTCCTGATCTGATTGAATGAGGAAATTAAAGAGTGACCATTATCTCTCTATTCACGTGTTTCAATGAAAAGAGTTGATTAAGTTTCTAATCTCCCTTTTGAGAGGTCGATGGCTCTCACTTATATAGAGGATGGACATTGGCATATGGACCCGCTGTGAGCACAATTCACACTGATTGGTATACCATCTTCCATGCATACTTAGATTATCATGGGAACTTTGCTTGAGACATCTCATCAAACAACTCAAGTCTTTTATTAAGTCATTGGTGACTTAATTCTGTCCAGAGATAAATATATTACTGAAGACCTATCCCAATCTTGCATTATCATGTACAACACCTCGGTGAAGCCATATCATTACTGTGAAAATGGTGTTGCTACCGTCATCAAGATATCACTGTTTTGGAGTCCCAGGATGAATAACCCTGCCTTCAATGTGTATTTCATCAATAGTCTATCAAAGGCTCCGTCCATCTACACCTAAAATCTTGATCATTACAAACATTGCATATAAATCAATGCATGTGTACTTCAGAAAGTCCGATGATCATATGAAGCCGACTTCTTATGTTGATTATGGGATGATTCATGTGCACTTGGAGATTTCTAATGTGAACCATTCAATCTAAATTAGGGTGTCTTTTAATTTCAGTACTTTAACTTGAGCCAAGAATCTTCTGAAATTCGAAACTACTAAACAGCCTGCGATATTGAACTTTTGAACCTCTAAACTTTGCTCATAAACTCATCAAACCCTATGAGACTGTTTGTACCAATCAAAGTTGTAACTGAACCAAACTCACTTGTGAGGATGAACATTGAATCTGAACTCGAATCAGTGAAACTTTGTACTGAACCTGCAAACTTGTTG
>MU225567.1:2088480-2120569 GCA_018584345.1 Thuja plicata
TGAGAGGTCGATGGCTCTCACTTATATAGAGGATGGACATTGGCATATGGACCCGCTGTGAGCACAATTCACAGTGATTGGTATACCATCTTCCATGCATACTTAGATTATCATGGGAACTTTTCTTTAGACATCTCATCAAACAACTCAAGCCTTTTATTAAGTCATTGGTGACTTAATTTTGTCCAGAGATAAATATATTACTAAATACCTATCCCAATCTTGCATTATCATGTACAACACCTCGGTGAAGCCATATCATTACTGTGAAAATGGCGTTGCTACCGTCATCAAGATATCACTGTTTTGGAGTCTCGGGATGAATAACCCTGCCTTCAATGTGTATTTCATCAATATTCTATCAAAGGCTCCATCCATCTACACCTAAAATCTTGATCATTACAAACATTGCATATAAATCAATGCATGTGTACTTCAGAAAGTCTGATGATCATATGAAGCTGACTTCTTATGTTGATTATGGGATGATTCATGTGCACTTGGAGAATTCTAATGTGAACCATTCAATCTGAATAAGGGTGTCTTTGAATTTCAGTACTTTAACTTGAGCCAAGAACCTTCTGAAATTTGAAACTACTAAACAGCCTGCGATATTGAACTTTTGAACCTCTGAACTTTTCTTATAAACTCATCAAACCCTATGAGACTGTTTGTACCAATCAAAGTTGTAACTAAACCAAACTCACTTTTGAGGATGAACCTTGAATCTGAACTCGAATCAGTGAAACTTTGTACTGAACCTGCAAACTTGTTGAACCTGAGGATCCATTGCATGAGTTGAACTTTTGATTGATCACAACCATAAGCTTTGAATCTCTAAGCTCAAACTTAGAGCCGCTGAACCTCTGACCTAAACCAAATCATATTTAAAAGGAATGAAACTCTCTGGGTGTTTACTTACCTCTGAACCATTAAAACCTGCTTCAGCATATTGAACCACTTGGAACTGCTTTGAACTTACTTCAAAGAGGTTCAAGACCCTAAACTAAAAGTTTTGTTACCGGGGTCTATATGGGTACCAACACTATATTACTTAGTATATTAATTTTAAAATTCATAGATGTTTGGTTTAAAAATAACTTTGTACTTATTTTCCTTTCATTCCCATTTTTTCAACACCCAACTCCTTTGCTAAACCGATGATATATGAGTACATAAATTGAGAATTTTTTAAAATTTTGTAGCTTATAATCAATCAATGCTGAATTTTCAATCAAAGGAGGAAAGGAGGCAATATCAAAGGGAGAAAATAAGAGCATATCAGAGAGAATACCAAAGAGAATATCAAAGATGATGATGGGAATAGATGACAGACAGTCAAAGAGAAGAAGAAAGAACAAGGATTAATGAAGTTCAAAGACAAAATTATGTTAAACGAAGGGCAAAATTATCATTATAGGAATTGGAATATGAAAATAGAGAATAAGGAAATAGGAATAGAAATAGTCGTCAATGAACATTTGATGAAGTTTCTCATTCTGAGAGAGGAGGAACACATGAAGTTGATTTTGAATCAGGTGGAAGATACAATCATCTATTGACTACAAATATAGAATTGAATTGTCAAAATGAAAATTAAAACATAACATAACATGTACCTGAAACACATCATCATACAAGTCAAATTGGGATCAATTTACCTGCACAAGACAATGTAGAAAATACACAAAACCCTCAAAAAGGGATCAATTTACCCACACAAGGAAATGTAGAAAATGCACAAAATCTAAATGGAATTCTTCAAGATGATTTCTCTAGATTCCAAATGCAAGTTCAACATCAATTAGATAGCTTTAGAAACCCAAATATGTGCTTACTTGTCAAGGAAGTTATATAGGAATGAAAGTGTCACGCACCTCGGAAGGTCTAGTATGCACCAGGTGTCGATATGAAAGAGGAAATAATAGATTCTCAGCTTCAAATAATATGGACCCAGGGCCGCAACCTGAGGAGATGTTAACTGCATGTGTTAGCCCCATACTTCAAGGTACACATGCAACAGCTACTCAATATAAATATAAAGGACACACAATAAGTTTCCCACAAAATATAGAACGTGTTTTCAGTATATTATCACATACAATAGATAATTTTCCAATCATTATTGTTCAAAGAAGAGATCAACATGGGAAACACTATAACTTTACTGTCAATAGGGATCGTGTCTAAAAAGAACTCAAATATAAAGTAGAGCATGAAATTTTTTACTCTGATGTTGGAATTAATGAAGATGCTCTCAACGATATGTCTAGATTTATGGATGAAAATATTTTTAGCAGATTAAAGATAGTAAAAATGGAATTTGATTCAAATGTAAATGAGATTATTTTTGTGGGTCCAATCTTTTAGACAGATGAATGTAATGTAATAAAGCACACAACATCAATGGTTTCGATACCACCTAATCCCCAAAAGAAAATTGAACTTATCCATCCATGGGTTAATAACCCTGATGCAAATCTAACATCACTGATAGACTAGCCAACTATTGGTGCATCTCCCATTACAGAATATGTCACATCAGGATTGCTTGATATGGTATTTCCAATGTTGTTTGTTGATGGTAGATATGATTGGTTAGAACCACAGATGAGGTGGGTGCATCTCCATGAATTTTTCAAGCATTTGTTGTTGTATAGGGATCACCATTTTGGTAAACATCCTAGATTCATATATTTCATGACGAACATGATAATGAGACACCATGCATAGAATTCATCTTTACCGTGCATGGGATTTATCTTTAGTATTTGTAAAAAGAAGCTTTAAAGACATGCCAATTACCATCAACGAGTTGTGCCAACATATGGAAAACACACCTCACTCTGATTTGGGTGATAGGTTGATGTGGTTTGGGACAACATTGAGGGGCACAAGGTCATACTGGAATAAATGACGTGCAAAATTCACATATATGCTTTATCAAATTGGTCCTTCTACAATAATTTTCACGTTGAGTGTAGCTGATATGTATTGGCCTGATTTGCATGCATTAATGCTAGGAATAATGCCAACTAATCCATAGGAAGCTCTGAATTGGACGAAACAAAATGTTATTGACTATCCTCATATAGTGGCACATTATATGCATTTGAGACATTCAATATTTAGGAAAGCAATTTTAGAAAAGGGAATGAATGTGAAATTCTGGCTTCAATTGGGGATGGCTCTGCAACTTGGTAGGATGTTCGAGGCTGACATCTTCATGATGGCATCGTGTCCTTGATTTGCCCCGTGTCTTGTTGTTTTTCTTTCTCGTGTTTATTTGCATGTACCTTGTGGTGTCAATGTTTTGTGGCTTGTTTTTCCGTTTGTTGTGTTGTGTTCATGGTTATACCCCATTTTTTGCCCTCTGCTGGGGTTGGGATTTCTCTGCCCCCGATCAGAGTCACGCGTGTGATGGGAGGCTCGAAGCATGATGGAGGTTCATCGCTTATTGATTCTAAAGTCATCATGGCAGAAGTAGAGGGTAATATTAATGATAGCAGCATTAAAAAAATAGCCAAGGGCAGTACTGATAAGCAGAATGAGAAACTCTTGTATAAGCAAGTGGTGGCAGATAAACCCTCATCATTCTCAGATAGTGCAATTTTTAGTGGGGTGTTTAACAGAAAGGTGGTGGAGGCCAAACATGGAGATGTGGGATGGTCCTTAGCCAATGGAGATAGATGAATAGGTGGAGGAGATGCCGAATTTGACGGTGACAAAGGAAATTCTGGTAGGTCTCCTCCTCTCGGTTTGAAAAATCTCTCGCTCTTGCCCAACGAAGAAATGGTTAGTGCTATTAAAAATGAGCAGAATAGACTGAAAAACATTGTTGTGTTCTTTGTTTGCTTGGATAAAGATTCAATGCCTTCTCGTAAATTCTTTGATGATTGGCTTGCTTCAATATGGAGGAAGAAACTAGGTGTCCATGTCAATTACTGTAGAATGATTCAAAAAGGTCTGTTCGTAATTTTTCTTAACAACCAAACTATGTAAGGAAAAGTCTTGGACAAGAAATTCTGGAATGTGGGTCGTTCTCTATTTAGAGTGTACCCCTGGTCACTGAAAGGCAATTTTGAGAAGGTTGTATCCAAGTCCTCACCCAATTGGGTGGAAATCAAGAACTTGAATGTTGAATTTTGGCCCTTCATAGCCCAGATATTGAAATCGATTGGCTCGGTCCTGCAGGTCGAGCAAGCCCGAGTCACCCTCCCGCATCTTAATGCTAGAGTTTTGGTTGCATTAGCACCAAAGGTTGACTTCCCAGAGTGTATCTCTCTCGACTTCGAGGATGAACATTTCTGTTGGGATATTTCGTTGCTAGGAAACCTAAGTGCTTGCTTTCACTGCAAATGCAATGGGCATTCCAAAAGGGATTGTCTGGCCCTAAGATCTGTTCAGAGAGACCAGACTATCAGTGTTAATAACATGGGAAGTAATAAAAATGACCATGTCAATAACAAAATAGTCGGGGGAAATAATGTAGGGAGAGTTGAACACGAAATGCAGAACAAACAGGCTTCTAATTCAGTCATAGCCGCAACCAAAAATAGAAAGAAAAACTTGGTTGCTGATAATCACGACCCTAAAGGAACTTTGGATAATAATAAATTTTCCACCCTAGCAAACCCTCTTTTTGATGAAGAATTTTTTGTGGTTCATGCCCAAAATAATCCAGCAGATAAGATCCCAGATACTTTAGTTGCCCACCCACCAGTCGATTATGTGACCAATAAACTCAATTGTGATCCATCCCTCACCAAGTTGAATGCCCAACAACTTTCTATTGCATCAATTAATGAAAAGGCTGAGAAGTTTAGGCAAGATTATAAGGACAAACAACCCCCCTCTATGGAAGACATTGGCTCCCCTGAGTCTAGGCAGATTGTAGTGTTCAACAAAGATGATCAATTCACAGAGGTTATTAGAAAAAAGAGGAAAACAGGAGAAAGGAATCCTCTGGCTTCCAATAGCAGAGGTAAGAAAAGTCTCCCAAACTATTTCAATAGACTGTGCAAAAGCACAAAACCCCCCCCTAAATATTTTTTCATGTTGCACATCCATAGCTGGAATGTCAGGGGATTGGAGATGCCAGAGAGGAAATATTTTGTGAGGAGGTGGTGTATCCAGTTGGCTCAGAAAGATGTCATTTGTTTGCAAGAAATAAAGGTTGTTGGTTTTCAAGCACATACTCTTCTTAAATTTCTATGGGATAAAGCCATCGAATTCCATTCTAACCATGAGAGAGGGAAGGGGGGAGTGGCTATTCTTATTAACCCTAAATGGGAAGATCAAATAGAAAGCCATGGGTGCTCTCCCTGCCAAAGAGTTATTTGGGTAAACTTAAAGATTGGATTAGAAGTGTTTGGAATATGCAATATTTATGCTGCCAATTGTTACAGAGAGAGGGCCAATCTGTGGGAATGGTGCTACATGAACCTGCCTAAACAACCTAGGGTCTTTATAGGGGATTTCAACATGGTGGAGCACAAAGAAGACAAGATGGGAGGTATGTCTCAAGGGTGGAAAGGGAATGAACTATTTTTTTGGCATAATTTTAAAAGGAAGTTCAATCTTGTCGACCCCATGGAGCAAATGCATGGCCAATTCAAGGACATTTGGTTCACATGGTGTAATAACCAAAAGGGAAAACAAAGAGTATATTGCGGACTGGATAGGTGTTATGGGGATGCAACTGCATTCACATTTAGAACAGAGGGCAGACATGCCCCAGTGGTGGTATACCTGGCTTTGATATCTGACCATTCACCCATCCAAACATGCATCAAGTTTGAGAGAAATCCTAGTGATGGTTAGGTTGTTAAAACTAGGAAGCCCTTCAAACTCAACATTTCACTGTTAGAGGATGAAGATAACAGAAATGCCACTGAGATGGTCACCTATTTAATCAAGATGTGTAACCCACTTGATGACCCAATAACACTATGGGATAAACTGGTAAATGCCTGGAAGAATTTGTTTCAAACCATTGGTAAGAAACTTGCCATTGATAGGAACGGGGAAGAATACTATTGGCAGAGTAGATTGAATGAGATTGAGAAAGAACTGCAGGACAGAGGAAATGACACCTTATTGGAAACTCATCTAGCCAGCTCAAAACACAAGCTGAGACTCGTTCAGAGATACAAAACTCAGGGTCAGAAGATTAGAGCTAGAATCAACTGGATGGAAGAAGGTGACAAACGTTCAGGGTATTTTTTCAATATTATTAGAGCCAAGAAAAAAAGAGAGATGATCAAAGAGATTGATATGGGGGATGCACTTACTAAAGACCCTGAGGAAATTAGGAACACCTTCTTTTAGTTCTACAAAGGGTTGTTCACTTCAAAGACCACCCCTAACAGACAAAGTGCTCTGGGAAAATGTTTAGACATTATACCAAAGAAACTCTCTCCAGAGGATGGTGTTTTTCTTGGTAAATCTTTGTCCATTGAGGATATCTCTGCTACTATTGGCTCCTTATCCAATGGCAAATCTCCAAGAATGGATGGGCTCCCGACAGAATAATACAAGGAAAATAGAGAGTGGGTAGGTTCAGAACTTCTGGGGGTATACGAGGAAGCTTTTAAGGGAGGTTCCCTAGGTCTGAGCATTAATAAAGGTATGGTTAAACTCCTCCCTGAGACAGGTGACAAGAATCTAGTGAAGAATTGGAGGCCCATCACTCTGTTAAATCTCTCCTACAAGATTCTTTCTAAAACCCTTGCTAGGAGAATAGCCCCTCTATTGAATAACTTTATTTCTTCCACACAGATTGGATTCATCCAGAGTAGATACATTTTGGAGAACCTTGTCACTAGCTGGGAGGAAATGCATTGGGCTAAAATGGAAGGACAAGAGGTAGATATGGTGTTACTTGATTTTGAGAAAGCATATGATAGGATAGAGTGGGATTTTGTTCTTGGTATGCTAAAAGCTTTTGGATTCCCTGAAGTATATTGCAATTGGGTTAAAATATTATTCAAGGATGCTTCCACTGTCATAGATCCATCAGACAAGGATGCCCATTAGCCCCCTCTCTTTTTTTCATTGCGGTTGATGCCATGTTCTACATCCTAAGAGCTCAAAACATGGGACCTCCAATTAAGGGCATCTCTCTCCCGAACTGTGAGGAACTTATCAACATTCAATTTGCAGATGATACAACTATTTTCCTAGGGTTGATAGAAAGTAATTTTGATAGGGTAGTGGATAGAATCAATTTCTTTTGCAAAGCCTCGGGGTCAAGGATTTCTCCACACAAATCCATAGTACTTGGATGGGCTAATGACCCTCCCTGCTAGCTAGAGCTTAAAGGATGGCAATGGGATGGCCTGAATAAGATTGTGAGGTACTTAGGAATACCATTCTCAGTGGAACCAAAATTTGGGAACATGTGGGACTGGATATATGATAAGATCAATAGAAAACATATTAAATGGTAGACCTAGACACTTTCCTTGGCTGGGAGATTGCAAGTAGTCTAGAAAGTACTGTCCGCCCACCATATATACTATGCATCCACCTGGCTTTTTCCAAATTCACAAACCAATATGCTAGAAAAGATTATGAGGGACTTCCTATGGTCCGATGGGAGAGGAAATAGAAAGAGGAATTGTGTGAGATGGGAGTGGTGTTGTCAAGAGAGGAAGCATGGGGGACTGGGACTGAAAGATATCAAAGTACATGGGGCTGCCTTGGCAGCCAAGTGGATTATTAAAGCACTATGGGGTGATGATCCATGGAAAACACTCATTAGAAACAATATAGAGAGATCCAGCATTAGGAAAGGGAAGCAATGGAAAGAAATCCCAATGTGTGATAAGATGATGGGAGAGTACAAGATGAAAATTTTTGGCTCAAAAATTTTCCAGTCTTTTTGGAAAGCTTGGACTCAGGTGAGAAAAGGCCTTGCAGAGAGGGGGGCTGTAGGGGGTCCTCCATACTTTACTATGTTAGACAGATCAAATTGGTGGGGGATGTGTTACAAGGGGAAACCATTGGCCCTCACTCAAAGTTGCTCTTCCAAGAGCTGGAATATGAAAGGTATTTCAAGGTTGTAGGATTTATTGATGGATGGGCAATTAGGGACCTAGGATTGCATTAGTTCCAAGTTCATTCTACCAGGTTCTCAGAAGAAAACATACACCCTGATAAAAAAAGTAGTTAATGGTGAGATCAAAGGGATCCTAATTGATACAACAACATATCTCAAAGAATGTAAATGGAGTGATGGTACCCTGCTCTCTAAGTCTTCTTCTAAGCAATTATATCACATTCTAAAGAAGGAACCCTCTATCATCACACGAGTGACTCAGTGTTGGGGGCAAGTGAATCCCTTTTCCAGTTGGCAATTTTTCTTTGAATATTTTTGGAAAAGCAAGGTCGAACCCAAAAAACCTTGTTTTAGATGGTTGGTCTTAATCAAAAAATTGGCTATAGGTCCTGTATTGTCATCTATTGGTCTATCCCTTGTCATGTACAACTTGTGTAACTTTGTTGAGACCTTTGAACACTTGTTTTTTGAATGTTTGTATGCTTGGAAAGTCTGGTCCATTTTTCTAGGCTCATCTTGTTTATGGAATTGTAGACCTAGAATTACCTGGAGTGAAATTTTGGCAGGTTATGTTGAAATGTTTGATTCCAAATCTAACTATTTTTGGTTTAGTTTGACATGTGAGATTTTGTGGATGCTTTGGAAAGACCGAAATAGAGAAATTTTCCAGATGGAAAGAAGGAGCCCTACTGAGTTTAATCTTAAACTCACACACTTTTATATTATGACACAGGTATCCATGGTGCTGAATATTCCTAAACGCAAGTTTATGATGTTGATGAGAGAAGGTAGCCTAATGGTCCACAAGGATGAGGTTCAAGCTACAAAGTATATAGCAGACCACCAAAGCTTCTTGGCACCTTCAGAAATTGAGGACCTGAATAACCTTCTGGGGACAACACAGATTGAGCCGAGAGTGCAGATGGACAATGAGGCTACTCATCTTGAACAGGAAGGGGGCCGAATGACAGAACTAGAAGTAGGCCGAGAGCAGGGGACCACTCTGCTTGAAAGCCAGGAAGAAAGTTTGTGGGTCCCAAGGGACAATAGCATCCAGAATGATGGATGGGAATAATGAGCAGATGGTGGATGAAGATGAAAGCATTTCTCCTAGTTTTTTTGTAAAATTATGGATAATTATAGTTTAGATATAGCATACAGGCCCATGTATTTTGTAAATTAACTCAAACAAAAAACATTCAGTGAACTTTAGCTTACTCCCCCAATTTTGTAACTATATATGTTATGAGGGTTGTGAGTGAATATTACAGCCAGTGATAACTCAAGTTTACTATATATAGTTTGAACTATCTTAATAGAAAAAAAAAGGGAATGAATGTCAAAGACTATTGGTGTAGATCTAAATTTCAGCATAGGGGGTCTCTGCATATATACATAGATTCATATGGATTAATGTGGCAATAATTTTAGTGGTGATTATTCACCATTTGGCGAATGTCGCACATTAGCGACCGAGGATCTGGAAAATATATTATGTATATTGGATTGGCCCAATCGCTCAAACTTTATGAATATTGGGTCGAATGCCCGGGCCCATTGCCCATCTGTTTATTTAATTTTCTCCATTTCTTCTATAATATCACCAATCAAATCTATTTTTTGGACACGGTAAATTTTAAAAATTCGCTTACAATTTCAAAGCGTCCCCAAATCAACGGTCCTATATTCGCCAATGGTATTATACACATATATTTATGGGTGGCCTCAAATTCACTTGATATTTTGCAAACGTGTGTCTCAAACTGATGCATTTTCGCCAAATTTATTAATTGTAGAAAGTTATTGGATGACCCATAACCACCTCAGAAATAACATCAGATGTGTTATAATTACACGAGCTTCACTAAATATTTGTATACCTAATACCTCCCACCAAATTTGACTAAAAGGATTGGTATAAATACATTCATAGATCAGGGTTATTGTACACAATTTGGTTTGATTGGATCTGATATCTCTATTTGATAGATAGTGAAGTTTCAGATTATTAAGTGCATTGGTGACTGCAATTGAGGCAAATGTAAGTGATTAGTATTCTGATTCCTGATTTCATCTCTATTTGTCTGCGAATCTTCAATTTTGAGTTTATTCTTATTTAGTGGGGACCAATTAGTGGTCAGTGTTGTGGTCACCAGGGAGACCTCAGACATGATTTTAGGGCCAATGAATCATATTTATATATATTATAGTCTATTGTCACTTCTTCAACAAGTTAACATTTTTTTTGTCAGCCTTTATTTCATTGGAGACGTCGAACAAGAATAAGGGTAAGGCTCCTGCATGTGGGAAAAGCCAAGAGAGGCCACTCAGGTCCACAAAATGCATAACCTTATCATCATACTTTGGTGTTGGAAATGTTTGTGGCTGAAATCAAGAACCTACATCATCACAATTATATTTACAAGTTTCACAAACTGAACCTACACTGCATATTGAAGAAGTCGACGAACTTGATATCTCACATCATGATGAACTTGAAGAATATTTTTAGGTAAATACCCAGAGTAGCCATAATGATATAATCAACTTGGATGAGACTAAGAATGCCAGAGATGATGATGGTGCCGGGAAGAAGAAAAGAAACTACAATTCAAAAAAGGATAGAGATTTAAAAAAGATCAGATGTGGGATCTGTCAAGGATTTTTCATATAGAATGGGTGTCAAAGTATCCATTCATTGAACCAGTAGACAATCCAATTGAAGGTGAGCCTCCGGTAGAATGAAAATGTAAGATTTGCACCAAGATAAATAAGAAGGAAAAGAGGTTGCAGCTAAAAATTGACACCATAGAGAAGCATATGGGTAAAGTTGACGAAAAGAAAACCATAGATGGTGTTTAAAAATCAGTGATAAGATAGAAAATAAAGGAGGAATCTCAGCATGTTAGGAATGCATAATTATTTGAATTTTAGCAGACTATACAAACGAAGCATGTTGAAATTAAAGGCTCTATTGAATTTTTTTTTGGAAAAGCAATGAAAGTAGAAAAAATGGGAAAAGTTGTTCAGTTAAGTGTTGTCTTTTATATTTTGAGAAAAGGGCATCCTATGACAGACTACCCATAGTTGAGTGCTTTATTACACTTTCTAAAATCTCATAACTATCCTAACAGTCACTGGTCAGTAAACAGTGGATGGGAATGGGCAAATTATCTTGCTGAGGTTGAAAAAGAGGATCTAAAGGCAAAAATTGAAGAGTCAAACTTTATTGCATTTTCTTTAGACGAAGTTACTGTAGTAGATAATACTTCTTGGGTATGCATGCATGTTTATATTGTACGCAATTTTTTCTTCCAACCTCATCTACTAACTATTGCTAAAATGAAGGATAATGCAATAGCATAAAATTTATTTGAACTAGTAAAGAGTTCGCTACTTGAATGTGGAGGTATAGATGATATGATGATTGTCAAATATTTGGTTTGTGTTGGAGCAGTTGGAGCTTCAGTAATGTAAGGCCACAGGGGCATTCTTTGCACAAAGATACACACTTCTTGTGTACCCTATGTTACTTTCATTCACTGCATGGCCCACATAATTAATCTATCTTTTGGAGTTGTCACCAAGCATGCTCCAGTACAAAAAATTAAAGTTTTAATCAAAGAGATCTACCAATACTACTATCAAAGTCCAAAACAATTTAGGGAATTTCAACACTTTGACGAAGGACTAACCGACGGGAATAAGCTTCTTAAGGATAATGATACCAGATGGATCTCGTTGGATGGACCAACACATCAAGTTTTTTTAGAATATAATTTTTTTCTTGGTCTAATGAACTCAAGTCATGAAGAAGAAGGGATACCAAAATTTATTGAGTTGCTGCAAAGGTTAAGTAATATAGGGATACTCTTAACGTTAGCAGGTCTTCTCCCCATGCTAGAGGAAATGAGAAATATAATAAACAAGGCCTAGCAAAGAGCTATGTATATTGCAGAATATGTTGCACTGCGTAAATTGACATCCTTGATGCTTGATAATCTCTATCGATCATGTGATGATATAAAATTTGCCAACTGGCTCAAAATCACAGATTTGGACAATCTTGATAACTTTTTAAAGTTCGCTGCAAGGGGAGTTATGTGTAGAAGTACGCGGATTTGAGATACAAATGCACTAATTTTCCAGGTTTGAGTCCAAAGAACCAGGAAAGAACACCAGGAAGAGACTATCAAGTGTTAAAAGGGAAGACTTTACCAATATCATGTTGGAATAATATATGGAAAGTAAGTGAACTACCTCACAATAGATGCTTAGTAATAATGCCCAAAGCCTCTCTTAAGAATAGTTTATTCAATCTAAGGATCAATTCTCCCACCATGAGGTGTATTTAGTTTGTCAACCCAGGGATGTATACTTGAAATGGTACAGCATAGTATGTGCACTAAGTTCCTTAAAGAGCTATTCTACCTATGTTGCAGGAAAGTAAAGTACATGAAAGGAATCTATACTAGGGCTGTAGGAAAGGAAACACACTTACTCCTTACTAAAATGAATGCTACAACTTGCAAACTCTACTTAAATCTATTCTTTCAACCTAGAGCATTCACTATAACTATCCTTGCAGGTGTTGCAAGAACATTCACAAAGTACAATGCTGCAGGAAGAAACTGTAATTTTATATCTAGAATGCTGGAAATGCAGAAAGTAAATCTATTCTACTTCTACTCTAATCCACCTACCAAGTGGACCCCCTTGGTCAGCTTTTGCTAATATATGAACACAAAATATGAACCAAAAGTTACTTCATTATCTTTCAAAACTGATTACATGAGAATGAAACATGAAATTGAAAATGAACTTGTTGTGCAAGATACAATCAGAGCATTGTATTCCAAAAATTTTCAAAATTACAAACTATCAATCTCATCCCTATAAATAGAGGATTGACTTCTTTATTCTGAAATAGAAAAAGGAACTATCTAACTAAAACCGTGCCAAAGAGAAAAAATAGGAAACGCAATAGCCCGCGACATATGCAATGAAGTTGGGGTGACCAAGTCAACATGATGGGAATATGGAGGGAATATAGAAAAGCTACATTCATGCATCTCTGAAATAGTGGCTCCTGATTTGTTGTAGCCATGTCTTCTGATGCCATGATTGCTTATCCGTTTGAAACTGGTCTTTAACATCTTCCTTCAATGTCGTCGACCACTCCCAGCGACTCCTACTTCCTGGCAGGATTAGTTATCATGCAAAATATATTCATACAAGTAGCTTACTCAAATTATTCCAGATGTTAGAACACACATTTTGATTATTATATGAAATACTGCAACATATATATAATATTGGCATAATACGACATATCTATTCCACCCATGGTTTAATGGTTCTATCTGTACTTGACATAAGTTCAACTGACCAAAAGCTCACAATTGTTCTAATAATACTTAAAAATAGAGTATAAGGATTAACATAATAAAGATCATAAAATGGTCTCATCATTTGCCCCTTGGCAAGTTGACTTCTTGTCCTCAAGCATTACATCTTCTGGTAGTTGCTCTGAAATCTCCAACCTTTGTTCTCCCTCTCCTTTGGCTTTTGAAGGTGTAGTAGAACCCACTTGTTTTCTCCCAGACATCTACTATGTGATTTTCCTGCAGTCGGTCAAGTTTGCCAGTATTGATGTCATACAGGGGCCAGAGGAGCATCGGTGGCTGCATGGTGAGTGGACACCAGAGTTCCTATCTAGTTTGCCTTCCCAGCTGCATGTATTTTGGTGCTCTTTGAATAGCTGCTTGGAGGTTGATGGGACTGTGTGGCTCTGATTTCTTCAATGCCTCGGATAACCTACCCCATCTGCTTCTGGCTCTGGCCAGGGCTCTCTAGAAGACAAAGTAAGACAAACCATCATATTCCGCATAGACATGTGTACGAATCCAAAACAATTTATCCCTTATTTCCTCCTTAATTTTTCCATAAGTCAAATTGAGCCAATCTCTAAAGAGTATATCTGGCTTGCTACTCTCTGCTCTTAATGGCAATGGCTCTATTTTCTCCTAATCTCTATAGTTTTCCAACTGTCTGTCATAGTTGGCTTCATTATGCATCCAGGGAATTAATGCCCTTAGGTGTATCCCCTATGTAGAGTAGAGGATTTCACTCAGTCTCAGTTGGGATAATGAAGTTATGCATGTACAGTTCACAAAGTAGATTTTGCTGCCAAGAGGGTAGAGTCTGGTAAAGGCCATAAAATTCTTGGGCTGACTTGAACTCAGAGTCTATATCTTTAATGGTCATCATTAGCTAGAACAAGAGGAATTGTTCTTTCAAACAGATGGTATAGACCCTAGGAGGTGGCCTACATGTAATTATTTGATTAGCCAATTTGAGAGCATGATCCATCATTTTTTTTTGCTTTGCCAATTGTTCTTTCAATTCTGCAATTTCTTCCCCTTGCTCTGTTATTATTGTTTTTAGTTTCTTCTTCTCCTCTCCCCATAAAGTTGTTGTTAGAAAAAAATTATTATGCAATCCAAAGAGAAGTGATTGTAAGGTGATTGGGCCACAATCTTCTGCCTGGTTTCTTTGCCTCCTCTGTTCCTTCAAAAACTGCTCTAAGAAACTTATTAACGAAGTTCTGTTGTAGGGCACTAAGGCAGTTTTTGCATAGGCTGACTGATGGATTACTGAGGCATTCTCCTCATTAATGTCCAAAATATCCTGATGGATTTCCTTGGGACTATTTTGGTAAACATCAAGTTTAGCTTCATAAGTTTCTGCTGAATGTGGTGGAAAGTTTGGAACTGCAGACTTATTTTGGGAATCATCTGGAATAATGTGCACATTGGGTTGTTCATCAAATTGCAAAGGAGAGGCGGGTTGGCTTTTGGAGGATGCTCCAGGGAGCTATCCTCTCATTCTAGGACTCCTTTGCACAAGGGTTTCTACAATTTCTACAGCCTTTTTCTTAGTATCCTTCTTCAGTTTCTCTGCTGTAGGAGTAGCTGCTAAAGGAACCGACTTCCTTTTCTTCCCCTTCGTAGAAGTAGGGATTTGTGATTTGGTTGCAGGAACTAAAGGTTCTTCCTCCAATTTTCATTTTCCTTTGGTTCAGGAGGAAGTAGGTACATTTCTCTCATGAGCAGGTAAGGGCACACTTTCTTGAAGATTTACAGTTTCTTCCCCTTGGGTATCTTGTTCAACGGTTGTGTCACTTGGTATTGCATTATCATGACCAATTTGTACATTAGGGTTAACCTATGGTTGTAGGGTTTTGTGCTTGACAAACTCTGACCATGCCATGGGAGAGGCATCCCTAAGACATCTTTCTATTAACAATTTCACTAGGGCATGGTGGGTGACAAAATTTGCATTTCCTTTTTGGGTCACCTCAACACTAATGCATAGCATATTGTACATGAAATTTGGGACATTTACTGGTAGATTATGCCTTACATAACTCAGTAATTTGAAATGATGTGTGTGAAAATTGGAAAATATCCTTTCACATGTAAAATACCTGATGATATGCGTAGCCAACTCATTATACGGTGGAGGGATAGACATTCTTTTGCACCCTTGTTTGGTAATCTCCAATGGAGGGTCACCTGGTAGGGTAAATTGGGCCCTAGCTAATCTGGCATCATGCAAATTGGGGTAATGTTCCCCAACCATTGGTAATCCATTAACTTATGCTATCCGCTCCTCTATTGCAACCACTATCAATCCCCACAGTTGCTTGCCCTTATTCAAATCTACTCGCAAATCCAGCTGCTTAGTCCTCATCAATTTCTGTTAACCTTAAAAAGTATCCTAGCCATCCACATGCATTAAATGTTCTTACCACTTCAACATCTGAAAGTAGCACACCATGTACTATTGGATCATGTCTCTGTAACTGGCCTCCCATCTTTTCTTGCCAATTTTCAATTTTTCTGCCCTTGTAGAATATAAATTCCCTATTCCTTGAATATTAGACTACTCATTTTTGAAAAACTGTGGGCTTCCTTCTGAATTCCTCTGTTATACTTACTATGAACAATGGTGATGTATTTTAACAAGAGAAATTATAGTCTTTACAGTGGTTTTCAAATTAACTTAATTATAAGTCACATCAAGTCTAACAATCATGAAGGATTCGGGAATAAAGGTACAATAGTTGTGCAATATAGCAATAGAACTTTAATGAGAGACAAGGTTAAGTACAGATTTGAGGTGACATAAAATCTTTTAGGTGTAAATAGAAATCACCATTTGGAATTAATACACTTCCCTCCCCCTATGTAACATTGACAAGTGTCCACACTTGGCATACTTAGCACAAGGAAGGGAACTGGCTTAATGTCGTAATGATATATTTAATGCAGTACTAGATATAATCATCGAAATCTATGCACTAAAAATGGAAAAAAAAAATTGAAAAGCTTGTACCTATCATTCAATCTTTGCATGTGCCAGTAAAAGGTGGTGAGAGTGGAATGAAATTGGTGGTAGTGTGCGTCAGCGTACTTCGGCTC
The DNA here is from genome assembly GCA_018584345.1 of Thuja plicata. NCBI lineage: Eukaryota > Viridiplantae > Streptophyta > Pinopsida > Cupressales > Cupressaceae > Thuja > Thuja plicata. The sequence goes on from MU225567.1 coordinate 2,105,029, forward strand.
TTATTGAAAGCAAAGAAAGGATAATGGTGATGACGTAGAGGGTAGATGGGTGGTAGATAAAGAAATGAGATGAGTTGGAAAGATGAAGTAGAAAGTGAATGGAGGAATGTACTTCATGTAAACATGAAGTTTTTATTATGGACATGCTCGAGGGAATTTTATTGAAGAGCTACAGGAAGAAGGTTTGCACCCTTTGCTACAGGAAGTGTTACCTACTGCTTGTTTGAAATTTGTTGTTGGAATTGCTGCAAGAAGTCTTATTTTTTTTGAGGTTGGTGATACAATTTTAGCCGATGTCCATTGAATAATAGCTTGAATTGTACCAGGTCAATTATGGTCAACTGGATGGCTCCATTAGTGAAGACATGGCTTATTTCATATGGCCCCAGCCATCTTGTCTGCAACTTGCCTGATATTTCTTTGAATCTTGAATCGTATAGCAATGCCCAATCACCTACTTGAAACTGTTTGTTCTTAATATGTGAGTCATGCCATTCTTGCTTTGTTTCTGGACTATTTCAGTTTTCTCCAATGTATATTTGTGCATTTCATCCAATGAATTGAGATGCAACAATCACTCCTTCTGTGTTGCAGGAAGATCTATATTTAACTCCAGTGTTGTTCGCAGTGTTTTGTGTTCAAATTCAATGGGTAGCATTGCTGCTTTTCCATATAACAACTCAAATGGAGTGAACCCTGTGGTGGTTTTCCAAGTTGTTCTATATGCCTAGACAACTTTTGTTAGTCTTCTGCTCCAGTCCCGGCAATGCAAATGAACTATCTTTGTTAAGATGGCTTCTATTTCCTGATTTGTACCTTCAGCCTGTCCATTGGCTTGAGGGTGGTAAGGGCTTGACTTCCTATGTATGATATTATATTCTTTAATGAGCTTTCTTATTAGATTGGAAGTGAAGTGGGTACCTTGGTCAGTAACAAGTTGTCTCGGTACTCCATATCTGGTGAAAATCTCATCATACAAAAATTTTGCAACCTTATGGTCTCGGGCATGTTTCATAGCTTTTACTTCGACCCATTTGGTCAAATAATCAGTGCACACTAGAATGTAAGAGTTCCCATTGGATGGAGGATCTATTGGACAAATGAAGTCCATGCCCCATTTTTCAAATGGGTTTACCACCACATGTGGATTTAATGGCATTTCATCGGATCTAGTTGGTCGGCCCATTCTCTGACATTTGTGACATTTCCTTGTATAGCTGTCTACATCCTTGTGAAGTGTAGGCCAATAATATCCTGTTGTTAAAATATTTTGGGCTGTTCTTTTTGTTGCAAAGTGTCCCCCACACAGTTTATTATGACAGACATGGAGAATGTCATATGTCTCATCTTCTTGCACACATCTGCGCATTACTTGATCAGGTCCAGTGTAAAATAGTATGTTGTCAATCCAAGAGAAATTAAATCTTTTCTCGACAAGAAGTGTCCTATCCTTGTAAGAAAAGTGTGTTGGCATTTTGTTTGCTGCAAGGTAATTAGCTATGTCAACATACCACGGACTTTGGATATAAATATGAAACAAATGCTCATCTGGAAATGCATCATCTATTAGTGTAGTATCTTCTTCAGTATGGTTGATTCTTGATAGATAATCAACTACTACATTTGCCTTGCCAGGCTTGTCAACTACAGTAATGTCAAATTCCTGCAAAAGAAGAAGTCATCTTGCTAACCTGCCTGTTATAGCAGGTTTGTTCATGAGATATTTTATTGCTGCATGGTCAGTATGAAAAAAAATAGGATAGCCAGTTATGTAATGATAGAATTTGTTCAGAGAATAAACTAATGCTAGTAATTCTTTCTTGGTTACTTTATAGTTTAATTATGGTCCATAAAGGATTTTATTAATGTAGTAAATTGCATTCTCTAGGTTACTATACTTTTGTCCTAGGATAGCACCTATTGCGTAGTCTGAAGCATCTGTATGAATGTGAAATGGAAAAGTCCAATCAGGACCCCTAAGTATGAGTGCAGTGGTCAACAATTTCTTGAGCTGTAGGAAGGATTCATTACATTCCTTTGTCCAATTGAATTTAGTCTCCTTGGTAAGCAAAGTATATAGAGGACTATCTATTTGACTAAAATTTTGGATAAACATCCTATAGTAGCTAGCATGTCCTAGGAAAGACCTAACATCTTTCTACTCTGTAGGAATAGGTAATGTGAGAATTACCTCTATTTTCGCAGGATCTACCTAGATTCCAACTTTGGAGATAAAATGTCCTAGCACTACGCCTTCTTGCATCATCATGAAGCATTTCTCACTATTGAGAGACAAGTTTTGTTCTTGACATCTAATTAGTACTCTTTCCAAACTCTTTAGGGCTTCCTTAAAGGTGACACCAAATGTAGTAAAGTCGTCCATATATATCTCCATATAATCATGTGATATGTCAGCAAAGATGCTGATTACAACTCTCTGGAAAGTAGATGGTGCATTGCATAAGCCAAATGGTAATACATAATAGGCATATGTGCCCCAGGGGCATGTGAATATAGTCTTCTCCTGATCTTCTGGAGCAATGCTGATCTAGTTGTAAGCTCTGTATCCATCTAGAAAGGAGAAATATTTCTTACCGGCCAGAGTGTCCAAGACTTGATCAATAAAGGGTAAAGGAAAATGATCCTTCTTTGTGACATTATTCAACTCTCTGTAATCCACACATGTTCACCATTTCCCCCCTTTCTTAGGTACAATGACCAAAGGTGATACCCACTTTCTATCAGAGATTGGATAGATGAAGCCAACATCTAGTAATTTTTGTAATTCACTTTTGACTATCTCTCTCAATGCTGGATTTATCCTTCTTTGAGGTTGGCATAGTGGTAAGCTTCCATCATTAATGTAGATCCTATGGGTGCAGAGTTTGGGGTTCAAACCTAGCATGTCTCCATAATCCCAAGAAAATGATTTCTCATGCTTACGCAAGAGTTTTGTTAACAATGCCAATTGTGGGGGTGGTAACTTGTTGTTCACATGGAGATTGTGACCTGGGGAAATTTCTACTATATTTGTTAGTTCTACCATTGACATCTCAGGTACTGGGGTTGTAGCTACTTCACATGGTAACAATTGGCTAATTATCTTAGGGCTTGCTGGAAAGACACAGTCTTCATAGGTACATAGCTGCAGAATAGCACTTTCAGAAACATCTTTTGCTACTATACATTCATTGGTAAGAATACTTTGTATTACATCATCTTCCTCTTGCATTTTCAAAAAAAAAAATCTATGCATCATCATAAGTTGAGCAACAGAGTTGACCTCTTCTTCCTCATCCCCTTGTTCTGGCCAAATAGGATCTCTCAAGTCTGGCTAAGGCTGGGCAAGAGGATAGAGTGCTAGCTTCTTTATTTCCTGACCATTTGAAATTGTCATCCTTCCTGATCTACAGTTAATTTTTGCATCAGTGGTGGCTAACCAAGGTCTCCCTAAGATGACTGGATAGTCAGCAAAGTTTACTTTTGGTGATAAGATTAGAAAATTTGTAGGGTATTCCCATGAGTCTTAGGTGACTACCACATCTTCTATAAGACTATCTAGAGTGACTATTGAACTATCAGAAAGTTGTAATACTTTGGTGTTGTTCTCAAACCCTCTATACTTAGTCTGTGCATTGTATCTTTAGTCATTACATTTATGGTAGCTCCCAAATCAATTAAAGCATTTTTAACAGATTGTCCATTAATTATCAAATCTACTACTGGACTTCCAGGGTCTGAATACTTGGGTATAACTACCTTGCCCAACATGATATCAGCAAGTTGCCCTATTACATGAACTATTTGAGGGCCCTTCTTTTTCCTTCCAGGATTTTTAAGGCATGCATCCTTAATAGATTTCCCATAGATAGGAACATCTTTGATAGCTTGAAACAAAGGTATTTGGATGTGCATGTTTTTAAGCTGCACAAGAATGTCAAAAGGCATTTCCTCTTGGGATATAGGCTTTTCTATTGCAAGCCTTTGTGGAAAAGGAGGGTCAACTGAGGTTTCAACATCAGTTTTGCTAGATTTTTTAGTTGATTGGATGGTATTTTGCAATGTAGCATCTGGAAGAGGTTTTGATGCTGCAGGAGTGTCTGCAACTTCTGTGATAATAGGATGTTTGGGTGCAGGTAGAGTAGTACGTGACCTCAAATGGATATCAGATATCTCTAGAGCGTAGGCAGGATACTACTGTGTATCAGTGGTATACATTGGCTATTGTTGTTGCTTGCTATTTGGATTTCATTGTGGTTGAGCAGGTAATTGGGTTTTCTTTGGATTGGGGCTAGTGGCTGTAGGAGGTGGCATTATTGCAGGAGGTGGGACTGGTGGTGGCAGTTGTGGAAAAATAGGATTTTGGTTAGGCCACTATGGAGGCCCCCTCCATTGGTTTTGCTGGTTTGGCCACTGGTTATTTTTCTAGTTAGGCCACTGGTTATTTTGCTGGTTAGGCCATTGGTTATTTTTCTAGTTAGGCCACTGGTTATTCCAAGTTGGCTGAGAGTACTGAGGAGTATTCTGATAACTTTAGTTTTGCCATTGACTATTGTAAGGATTTGAAAATTGTAATGGGTCCTGAGACATACCTTGTCTTGAAGCCCATGGTCGATGTTGAGCAATGAAGAACACTTTCTCATCGTCTCCCTCTATCTTCATGTACTCGATAGGCAAATGTTGATTTTCCAGGTTCGCCACCATCTTACATCCAGAGTCTTTCTTTTGTTTACGACAATGTGGACAGTACTCAGCTAACTGCAATTTAGCATCTGCATGTTTCTTCTTAACAGTTATGGTGTCGAGATGCATAGCAACATCATTAATGATTTATTTCTTGAAATCTGCTAGCAAATTAGATATCTCCAACTTAGAAATGCCTGAACTGCTCCCTTTAATGGCTGTAGACCGATATCCTTTGTTTTTCTTCCCAGTTGATCTGGAGTAGTTGAGACAGATTTTCTTGAGGTCATCCCAAGAAGATTGGGATATGTCCCCATCAGCCATGAGGTCCAACGCTTCCAAATAGCTATCATTCACTCCTCTCAAGAAGACTAGTTTTTTTGAATCCTCCGCCAGAACATGTTGGGGATTCTTATGCATAGTGTATAAAAAATGTGAAACATAGTCCTCCAAAGTTTTGTCCTCCTTCTGTGACATTCTAAAAATGTCATCTCCCCTTGGGTCACTCCCCTTGCAATATTCTTTATATTTCTATAGAAATAGAGTCTGCATCTCATCCCATGTGCCTGCTACATTTGCTCCTAGGCCCATGAACCATCATAAGTCTGACTCCTTTAGTGTTGCTAGAAACAACTTGAATTTATGTGCATCAGTGTTATAGTCAAAGCTACAATAGAGGATGTCAAATTCAAACAAAAAGGTGTCAGGATCTTTGGTTATCAGCCCATGAAACTTTGAAAGTGTAGCAGAGGGTATATGTTTTAGAATGGCATTGTTTATAAGGCTCGGTAGAGGAAATGGGAAAGTAGGTTATGCCATTACTGGAGGTATTAGGAGTTGATGGTGTTGTTGGAAAGGAATATTAGCGTTAGGATTGTTAACAACAGGTGCATTTGGGTCAGAATTATCAAGAAAGCAGGCCAAGATTTCAGCGAAATGTCGAAGACCACTTACATCAAAAGGTTCTGCTCTAGCAGAAGATGCTGCAGGAAACTCGGGACTTGCATTAACAAAAGGCAACTCAACTTCTTCAGCTTTCTCATTCAAATTCATAGGTTCACCTGGAAGAAATATGCCATATTCGTCTCTTCTTCTTCCCCTTCGATGCATGTAAATGAATTCTTCACATTGGTGAAGCAATTTTAGGACCACAAACTACTAAACTAATTAAAAGAATGAAAAATTACTCAAAAAGTTTCTTAGCTTGACACTATCCCCGACAGCGCCACCAAAAATGAACCGCCTCACAATAGGTGCTTAATAATCATGCCCAAAGCCTCTCTTAGGAATATTTTATTCAATCTAAGGATAAATTCTCCCACCATGAGGTGCATTTAGTTTTTCAACCTAGGGACGTATACTTGAAATGGTACAACACAGTATGTGCACTAAGTTCCTTAAAGAGCCATTCTACCTATGTTGTAGGAAAGTAAAGTACATGAAAGGAATCTATACTAGGGCTACAAGAAATGAAACACACTTATTCCTTATTAAAATGAATGCTACAACTTGCAAACTCTACTTAAACCTATTCTTTCAACCTAAAGCATTCACTATAACTATCCTTGCAGGTGCTGCAGGAACATTCACAAAGTACAATGCTGCAGGAAGAAACTGTAATTTTATATCTAGAATGTTGGAAATGCAAAAAGTAAATCTATTCTACTTCTACTCTAATCCACCTACCAAGTGGGCCCCCTTGGTTTACTTTTTCTAATCTATGAACACAGAATATGAACCAAAAGTTACTTCATTATCTTTCAAAACTGATTACATGAGAATGATACATGAAACATAAAATGAACTTGCTGTGCAAGATAAAATTAGAGCATTGTATTCCAAAAATCTTTGAACTTACAATTTATCAATCTCATCCCTATAAATAGAGGATTGACTTCTTTATTCTGAAACATAAGAAGGAACTGTCTAACTAAAACTGTGCCAAAGAGAAAAAATAGAAAACACAACAGCCCACGACATATGCAATGCAGTCAGGGCAACCAAGTCAACATGCTGGGAATACGGAGGGAATATAACAAAGCTACATTCATGCATCTCTGAAACAATGGCTCCTAATTTGTGATAGCCGTGTCTTCTGATGCCATGATGGCTTATCCATTTGAAACTGGTCTTTAACGTCTTCCTTCAATGCTTTCGACCACTCCTAGCGATTCCTACTTCCTGGCAGGATTAGTTATCATGCAAAAGATATTCATACAAGTAGCTTATTCAAATTATTCCAGATGTTAGAACACACATTATGATTATTATATGACATACTGCAACATATATATAATATTGGCATAATATGACATATCTATTCCACCCATGGTTTAATGGTTATATCTGTACCTGACATAAATTCAACTGACCAAAACCTCACAATTGTCCCAATAATACTTAAAAACAAAGTATAAGGATTAACATAATAAAGATAGTAAAACGGTTTCATCATTTGCCCCTTGGCAAGATGAATGCTTGTCCTTAATTATTACATCTTCTTGTAGTTGCTTTGAAATCTCCAACCTTTGTTCTCCCTCTCCTTTAGCTTTTGAAGGTGTAGTAGAACCCCCTTGTTTTCTCCCAGACATCTACTCTGTGATTTTCCTGGAGTCGGTCAAGTCTGTCAGTATTAATGTCATACAGGGACCAGAAGAGCATTGGTGGCTGCATGGTGAGTGGACACCAGAGTTCCTGTCTAGTTTGCCTTCCCAGCTGCATGTATTTTGGTGCTCTTTGAATAGTTTCTTGGAAGTTGATGGGACTGTGTGGCTTTGATTTCTTCAATGCCTCGAATAACCTACCCCATCTGCTTCTGGCTTCGGCCAGGGCTCTCTGGAAGATAAATTAAGACAAACCATCATATTCCGCATAGACATGTGTATGAATCCCAAAAAAATTATCCCTTGTTTCCTCCTTAATTTTTCTATAAGTCCAATTAATCCAATCTCTGAGGAGTATATCTGGCTTTCTGCTCTCTGCTCTTAATGGTAATGGCTCTATTTTCTCCTGCTCCCTATAGTTTTCCAACTGTCTGTCATAGTTGGATTCATTATGCATCCATGACATTAATTCCCTTAGGTGTATATCCCCTATGTAGAGTAGAGGATTCCACTCAGTCTCAGTTGGGATAATGAAGTTATGCATGTACAGTTCACAAAGTAGATTTTGTTGCCATGAGAGAAGAGTCTGGTAAAGGCCATAAAATTCTTGGGCTGACTTGAACTCAGAGTCTATATCTTTAATGGTCATCATTAACTGGAAGAATAGGAATTTTTCTTTCAAACATATGTTATAGACCCTAGGAGGTGGCCTACATGCAATTATTTGATCAGCCAATTTGAGGGCATGATCCATCTTTTGTTTTTGCTTTGCCAATTATTCTTTCAATTCTTCTATTTCTTCCCCTTGCTCTGTTATTATTCTTTTCAGTTTCTTCTTCTCCTCTCCCCATAAATTTGTTGTTAGAAAACACTTATAATGCAATCAAAAGAGAAGTGTTTGCAAGGTGATTAGGCCACAATCTTCTGCCTGGTTTCTTTGCCTCCTCTGTTCCTTCCAAGACTGCTCTAAGAAACTTATTAACCTTGTTCTGTTGTAGGGAACTAAGGCATTTTCTACATAGGTTGACTGATGGATTACTGAGACATTCTCCTCATTAATGTCTGGAATATCCTGATGGATTTCCTAGGGACTATTTTGTTAAACATCAGGTTTGGCTTCATAAGTTTCTACTAAATGTGGTAGAAAGTTTGGAACTACAAACTGATTTGGGGAATTGTTTGGAATAATGTGCACATTGGGTTGTTCATCAAATTGAAAAGGAGAAGTGGGTTGGGTTTCAGAGGATGCTCCAAGGAGTTTTCCTCTCATTCTAGGACTCCTTCACATAGGGGTTTCTACAATTTCTACAACCTTTTTCTTAGTATCCTTCTTTAGTTTCTCTTTTGCAGGAGTAGCTGCTGCAGGAACCTACTTCCTTTTCTTCCCCTTCGTAGAAGTAGGGATTTGTGGTTTGGCTGCAGGAACTGAAGGTTCTTCCTCCAATTTTCATGTTCCTTTGGTTCGAAAGGAAGTAGGTACATTGCTCTAGTGAGTAGGTAAGGGCACACTTTCTTGAAGATTTACAATTTCTTCCCCTTGGGTATCTTGTTCAATGGTTGTGTCAGTTGGTATTGCATTATCATGACCAATTTGTACATTATGATTAACCTGTGGTTGTAGGGTTTTGTGCTTGAAAAACTCTGACCATGCCATGGGAGAGGCATCCCTAAGAGATCTTTCTATTAACAATTTAACTAGGGCATGGTGGGTGACAGAATTTGCATTTCCTTTTTGGGTCTCCTCAACACTAATGCATAGCATATTGTACAAGAAATTTGGGACATTTACTGGTAGATTATGTCTTACATAACTCATTAATTTGAAATGATGTGCGTGGAAATTGGAAAATATCCCTTCACATGTAAAATACCTGATGATATGCATAGCCAACTCATTATACTATGGAGGGATAGACATTCTTTTGCACCCTTGTTTGGTAATCTCCAATGGAGGGTCGCCTAGTAGGGTAAACTGGGCCCTAGCTGATCTGACATCATGCACATTGGGATAATGTTCCCCAACCATTGGTAATCTAGCAAATTCTGCTATCCTTTCCTCTATTGCGACCACTGTCAATCCCCACATAGTTGCTTTCCCTTCTTCAAATGTACTCGCAAATTCAGCTGCTGAGTCCTCATCAAATTCTATTAACCTTAAAAAGTATCCTTACATGCATTAAATATTCTTACCGCTTCAAAATCTAAAAGTAGCACACCATGTACTACTGGCTCGTGTCTCTATAATTGGCCTCCCATATGTGTTTGCCAATTTTCAATTTTTCTTCCCTTGTAGAAGATAAATGCCCTGTTCCTTGAATATCAAACTACTCATTTTTGAGAAATTGTGGGCTTCCTTTTGAATTCCTCTATTATACATAGTATGAATAATGGTGATGTATTTTAACAAGAGAAATTATAGTCTTTACTATGGGTTTTGACTTAACTTAATTATAAGTCACATCAAGTCTGACAATCATGAAGGATTCGAGAATAAAGGTACGACAGTTGTGCAATATAGCAATAGAACTTTAATGAGACAAGGTTAAGTACAGATTTGAGGTGACATAAAATATTTTAGGCGTAAATATAAATGACCATTTGGAATTAATACACTTCCCTCCCCCTACATAACATTGACAAGTGTCCACACTTGGTAGACTTGGCACGAGGAAGGGAACTGGCTTAATGTCGTAATGATATATTTAATGCAGTACTAGATATAATCATCGAAATCTATGCACTAAAAATGGAATTTTTTTTGAAAAGCTTGTACCTGTCATTCGATCTTTGCATGTGCCTGTAAAAGGTGGTGAGAGAAGAAAAAAAGTGGCAGCGGTGTGCATCAGCGTACTTAGGCTCTTATTGAAAGAAAAGAAAGGATAATGGTGACGACATGGAGGGTGGGTTGGTGGTAGATAAAGAAATGAGATGAGTTGGAAAGAAGAAGTAGAAAGTTAATGGAGGAATGTACTTCATGTAAACACAAAGTTTTTATTATGGATATGCTCTGTGGAATTTTACTGAAGAGCTACAGGAAGAAGGTTTGCACCCTTTGCTGCAGGAAGTGTTACCTGCTGCTCGTTTGAAATTTGTTGTTGGAATTGCTGCAGGAAGTCTTCTTTTGTTTGAGGTTGGTGATTCAATTTTAGCCGATGTCCATTGACTAATAGTTTGAATTGCACATGTTCAATTTTGGTCAACTGGATGGCTCCATTAGTGAAGACATGACTTATTTCATATGGCCCCAACCATCTTGTCTACAACTTGCCTAGTATTTATTTGAATCTTGAATCGAATAGCAATGCCCAATCACTAACTTGAAACTGTTTGTTCTTAATATGCGAGTCATGTCATTTCTTCCTTTGTTTCTAAACTATTTCAGTTCACTCTAGTGAAGATTTGTGCATTTCATCCAATGAATTGAGATGCATCAATCACTCCTTCTGTGTTGTAGGAATATCTATATTTAACTCCAGTGTTGTTCTTAGTGTTTTGTGTTCAAATTCAATGGGTAGCATTGTTGCTTTTCCATATAACAACTCAAATGGAGTGAACCCTGTGGTGGTTTTCCAAGTTTTTCTATACACCCAGATGGCTTCTGTTAGTCTTCTGCTCCAGTCTCGGCGATGCAAATGAACTGTCTTTGTTAAGATGGCTTCTATTTCCTGATTTGTAACTTCAGCCTATCCATTGGCTTGAGGGTGGTAAGGGCTTGACTTCCTATGTCTGATATTATATTCTTTTATGAGCTCTATTATTAAATTAGAAGTGAATTGGGCACCTTGGTTAGTTAAAACTTCTCTTGGTACTCCATATCTGGTAAAAAACTCATCATACAAAAATTTTGCAACCTTATGGTCTCGGGCATGTTTCATAGCTTTTACTTCGACCCATTTGGTCAAATAATTAGTGCACACCAGAATGTAAGAGTTCCCATTGGATGGAGGATCTATTGGAAAAATGAAGTCCATGCCCCATTTATCAAATGGGGTTACCACCACCTTTGGATTTAATGGCATTTCATTAGATCTAGTTGGTCAGCCCATTCTCTAACATTTGTCACACTTCCTTGTATAGCTGGCTGCATCCTTGTGAAGTGTAGGCCAATAATATCTTGTTGTTAAAATATTTTGGGCTATTCTTTTTGCTACAAAGTGTCCCCCACATGGTTCATTATGACAGGCATGGAGAATGTCATATGTCTCATCTTCTCGCACACATCTGTGCATTACTTGATCAGGTCTAGTGTAAAATAGTATGTTATCAATCCAAGAGAAATTAAATCTTTTCTCGACAAGCAGTGTCCTATCCTTGTAAGAAAAGTGTGTAAAGTGTGTTGGCATTTTGTTTTCTACAAGGTAATTAGCTATGTCAGCATACCATGGACTTTGTACAACAATATAAAACAAATGCTTATCTGGAAATGCATCATCTATTAGTGTAGTATCTTCTTCAGTATGGTGGATTCTTGATGGATAATCAACTACTACATTTGCCTTGCTAGGCTTGTCAACTACAGTAATGTCAAATTCTTGCAAAAGAAGAAGCCATCTTGCTAACCTGCCTATTATAGCAGGTTTGTTCATGAGATATTTTATTGCTGCATGGTCAGTATGAACAAAAATAGGATATCCAGTTATGTAATGACAGAATTTGTTCAGAGAATAAACTACTGCTAGTAATTCTTTATCGGTTACTATATATTTTAATTCTGGTCCATGGAGGCTTTTACTAATGTAGTAAATTGCATTCTCTAGGTTACTAGACTTTTGTCCTACGATAGCACCTATTGCGTAGTCTGAAGCATATGTATGAATGGGAAATGGAAAAGTCCAATCAGGACCCCTAAGTATGGGTGCAGTGGTCAACAGTTTCTTGAGCTGCAGGAAGGATTCATTACATTCCTTTGTCCAATTGAATTCAGCCTCCTTGGTAAGCAAAGTATATAGAGGACTAGCTATTTGACTAAATTTTTGGATAAACCTCCTATAGTAGCCAACATGTCCTAGGAAAGACCTAACATCTTTCTGCTTTGTAGGAATAGGTAATGTGAGAATTACCTCTATTTTCATAGTATCTACCTGGATTCTAACTTCACAGATAAAATGTCCCACCACTACGCCTTCTTGCATCGTCATGAAGCATTTCTCACCATTGAGAGACAATTTTTTTTCCTGACATCTAATTAGTACTCTTTCCAAATTCTTCAGGGCTTCCTCAAAGGTGACACCAAATGTAGTAAATTCATCCATATATAACTCCATACAATCATGTGATATGTCAGCAAAGATGCTGATTACAGCTCTTTGGAAAGTAGTTGATGCATTGCATAAGCCAAATGGTAATATAGAATAGGCATATGTGCCCCAGGGGCATGTGAATGTAGTCTTCTTCTAATCTTCTAGAGCAATTTTGATCTGGTTGTAACCACTATATCCATCCAGAAAGGAGAAATATTTATTACCCGCAAGAGTGTCTAGGACTTGATCAATAAAGGGTAAAGGAAAATGATCCTTCTTTGTGGTGTTATTCAATTGTTCTGATAATACTTAAAAATAGAGTATAAGGATTTGTTAGAATACTTCAGAGATAACTGAGAGGGGGGGGGGGGGAATCANTCCTTCTTTGTGGTGTTATTCAATTGTTCTGATAATACTTAAAAATAGAGTATAAGGATTTGTTAGAATACTTCAGAGATAACTGAGAGGGGGGGGGGGTGAATCAGTTATCTACAATTTTAAATCTTTTGTACTTATTAATCCAGATTGATACAAAGTAAATACACATTCAGATGAGACATTACACAACACATCAATTTGGTTACGGGGAAACCAAATGGTAAAAACCCCGGCGGGAATTAGTACCCACAAAGAACTATATTGTTTATAGTAATCCCTGTTAAAAGATTCTTCAACCCTGTTAGGAGTTGTACAATACAATGCAGTAGTATATTTGACCTGGTTAAGGGTCAGACCCTATTAGGAGTCTTTTACGATAACCCTATTAGGGGTGGAGGACTCACTATCCAAATGGTGAAGGCTACAACCTTCTGAATATTTGATACACACTGTATCAACAGGATGAACTATTGTATGTGACATTGCTTGTCTGATCAGTTCCTTTTATGCGCCGATGCTTTAACCTCTTGTAAAGCAATTTAACAATCTAATTTGTATTCTGAATGCTTCAACATAAACATCTATATTATCAACATATGATAAATATAGCTCTGATGTATCAACACTCTGCTCTGCTTGTCAATCTATGGCTTTCACAACTTTCCTTATCATAAATGACCTTGTATAAATACATACTCCAATTATGAGATCATGGGACCTGTTAAACAAATCTTCATAACATCCTTGTCAGCTCTACTAAGTGCGCAAGTATAATTAAAACCACGCAAGTCAATGCTGAATAGACACGTCGCTTCACTAAGTCGACTTCACCAATTTGACCATAACATTGTAATCTTCTTGAAACACATTTAGCGCATTTCAATTAATATCAACAACTCATAACTTATCATGAATATACACATGCATATGCAGGAGATACGTGCAACTAAATTAACATGTTACATATGTCGGCCTTAAACCATTAATCCTCCAAAACTATAACTGTCAACAACAGAATTACATATCTTTACTGAAACATTATATCTGAGTCTGCGTGTATGAACATAGCATAGTAAACATGTCAACAACATGTATCTATCCACGCTGGTCTTCATGTAATCATATGGATAAGTACATACAGAAGTACTGCTGTGTATTATATGTTGTCGTCAATGACAAACATACAATTAATCAACTGTTCAGAATCAAATCTCCAACAATCTCCCCCTTTGGCATTGACGGAAACATATGATAAAAACAACTTTTGTTCATGGTGTCTTCTTTCTTTTACTATCTTCTCAATATCCTCATCAAAGATTCATCTACACTGTTATGTTCATGGTGTCTTCTTTCTTTTACAATCCTCTCAATATCCTCATCAAAGCTTCATCTATACTGCTGTCGTTACATAGACTGTGTATACTCCCCCATAGTATAAGATCCTTGTATGTGTTCCTTGTTTTTTCTCTTTGTTTGTGTTCTTTGTTTTTAGTATATACTCCCCCATTGACATCAATGGCAAAGGGTGCCATAAACCATTATGCACAAGTACTACTCCAGAAGTAGAGCAGTCAACCATTCATCAGTCACACAGGACTGATGTTCTTGCTGCTTTCTTTAATCAAACTTAGGAGAGGGAATGACTCCCAACTTCTCCCTTAGATACTCAAAAGTATCTTTTTCTAAAGGCTTTGTGAAAATGTCTGATATCTGATCTTTTGTGCTTACATAGTCCAATGTCACTTCCTTGTCTGCAACTTTTTCTCTCAGAAAATGGTACTTTATCTCTATGTGTTTTGTGTTTGCGTGCATCACAGGGTTCTTAGACATGTTAATAGTATTGGTGTTATCACAATGAATAACAATAGGATAGTCAACTTGATTACCAAAGTATTTCACCATCTGTTGGATCCAAACAATTGTTGTATAGTTCAGTGCTGCTGCAACATATTCTGCTTCTGTCGTTGACTGAGAAAAAAAAAATTTGCTTCTTGCTTGTCCAAGATACCAACCTTTCTCCAAGAAATACTGCTCCTCCTGAAGTGCTCTTCCTGTCACCAATACACCCTACCCAATCTGCATCAGTATACACATGAAGTTGTGTATTCTCTAATTTAGGATACCATAAACCATAGTCTATAGTTCCCTTAAGATATCTGAATATCCTTTTTATTGCCATTAAGTGATTATACTTGGGTTCAGCTGCAAATCTTCCAACAATGCCAACTGCATTAGATATGTCAGGTCTTGACTGAGTTAGATAAATAAGCTTTCCAATCATAGATTTATACAATGTTTTATCAACTGCTGTGGAGTCATCATCTTTTGAAAGTTTACTTCCTATGATCATAGGAGTACATACAGACTTGCAATCCTCCATCTTGAAGGTTTTCAATATTTCCTTCACATATTTTGACTGATTAATGAATATTCCTTTATCTGTCTGTTTTACATTCAATCCCAAAAAGTATTTTATAGGACCAATCATACTCATTTCGAATTCATTCTTTATTTCTTTTGCAAATGCTTTACTGAGCTTGTCATTACCTCCAAAGATAATGTCATCAACAAATATGGAAACCAATAGTAATCCATCAGGTGTTTCTCTTGTGAACAAGTTGCAATCTGCTGCTCCTT
>MU225567.1:2123329-2181563 GCA_018584345.1 Thuja plicata
CAGATAAGGCGTTGATTAGGGCTTCTTTGGAAATTGCATTATTGGTAAATGTTTCCTTCTGTCTTCTAGTAGCATCATCCTTTGCAAGGTCTTTCAGAGATGGAATTTCAACCTCTTGTGTGGCAATTCTCAAAGATCTCAAATCCAATGCATTGTAGATGTGTTAGAATTTTGTTCTTCCAATCCAAATAGTTCTCTCCATCAAACTTAGGGCTGTCTTTTCTGAAGTATGACATCTTGATCTACCTTAAGCTGTTAGGCTTCTTTTCTAAGGCACTTGGCTCTGATACCAATTGTTAGAATACTTCAGAGATAACTGAGAGGGGGGTTGAATTAGTTATCTGCAATTTTAAATCTTTTGTACTTATTAATCCAGATTGATACAAAGTAAATACACATTCAGATGACACATTACACAACACATCAATTTGGTTACGGGGAAACCAAATGGTAAAAACCATGGTGGGAATTAGTACCCACAAAGAACTATACTGTTTATAGTAATCCCTGTTAAAAGATTCTTCAACCCTATTAGGAGTTGTACAATACAATGCAGTAGTATAGTTGACCTGGTTAAGGGTCGGACCCTGTTAGGAGTCTTTTACAATAACCCTGTTAGGGGTGGAGGACTCACTGTCCAAATGGTGAAGGCTACAACCTTCTGAATATTTGATACACACTGTATCAACAGGATGAACTGTTGTATGTGACACTGCTTGTCTGATTAGTTCCTTTTATGCACCAATGTTTTAACCCCTTGTAAAGCAATATAAAAATCTAATCTGTATTCTGAATGCTTCAACATAAACATCTATATTATCAACATATGATAAATAAAGCTCTGATGTATCAACACTCTGCTATGCTTGTCAATCTCTGGCTTTCACAACTTTCCTTATCATAAATGACCTTGTATAAATACATACTCCAATTATGAGATAATGGGACCTGTTAGAAAACTCTTCATAACATCCTTGTCGGCTCTACTAAGTGCGCAAGTATAATTACAACTGTGCAAGTCAATGCTGAACATACGCGTCGCTTCACTAAGTCAGCGTCACCAATTTGACCATAACATTGTAATCTTCTTGAAACACGTTTAGCGCATTTAGATTAATATCAACAACTCATAACTTATCATGAATATACACACGCATATGAAGGAGATATGCACAACTCAATTAACACATTACATATGTCGGCCTTAAACCGTTAATCCTCCAAAACTGTAACTGTCAACAACATAATTACATATCTTTACTGAAACATCACATCTGAGTCTGCGTGTATGAACATAGCATAGTAAACATGTCAACAACATGTATCTATCTACGCTAGTCTTCATGTCATTATATGGATAAGTACATACAGAAGTACTGTTGTGTATTATATGTTGTCGTCAATGACAAACTTACAATTAATCAACTGTTCAGAAAATCTCCAACATGATTAACATAATAAAGATAGTAAAATGGTCTTGTCAGTAAGGAATGAGAGGGGAGGGATGAATCACTACTTATAAAACTTTTAGCTTAATACCTTAACTGATTAACCATAAACTTGATGTTCTCTATTTACCAACTCCATTACATTGAAATGAAAGTAATGTAAAGTATGTAATTCAAAACATTAAAACCATAACAAATAAACTCATAATAAAGTGATTTGGTTATGCATAAATCCTTGGTTAGAGGACAAAACTGCGGTGGGGATGACACCCACAACTTTTACTAAAGTTGCAATATGAAAGGTTGCTCGGTTAGAGCTAAAAAGGTTTGCTAATTTTGATAGCTTACTCGGTTAAGAGTATACAAGACTTATTAGGTCTACCTGATTAGAGGATTTTACAATCCCTACACTTAGAGATGTACCCAGTTAAAGGATTTATAATAACAAGATCTATTAGGATCTACCCAGTGTTTGGATTTAACCTTCACAATACAATAGTACTTAAACTATGAAAAGTTTTTTATAGTTTGCATCAAATATAAATGTTGATTCAGACTCTATGTGTTCTGATATGTGTTAGCTTAATTATGATCTCTGTAAAACTTCATTGTTCTACTTTGTTGTAGCTAAATCTACTCGGTATTATTCTTCTCTATAATGTTCACCTCAATAAATCAATAACATCATTAACTCCTTCATTAACAACAACTCCATCAACATCAACAACAACTTCATCTTGTGAATTCATCCTTTAAAAATATGAATTTTTAACCTCTTAATCCTATGAGTTAGTTGGAAAATGATTATCCTGAACCATTCGATCTTCTTTCTCGCTTGGTGATCATGTCACTTTTACCTCGATATTTGGGTTGTTCTTGGAAATACAAAACTCCCATTAACCATTTGATCTGTACCTTAGATCTTCATCTTGAATTATCTTAATCGTTGATCGTGTAACCAACTGTTATTAATACAAGTGTAGCAATTTAATTATTGCAGTAACAATGCATTAAATGCATCCTTGTCACTTTTTGAATTAACTATCTAGCTCAGTCACATATTCCTTCTGACTCGGTTGTGTGATATCTCAGTGCTCGATAACTAGCAACTCAGTGTAGTATATCCACTTGGAAACAAAATGTGCTTGATACACTTAGTTCTCACTTCTTTGCTTCACCGACTTCATAATGCTTTATGTCATGACCGGCTACCTCGGTGTGTATTACCGACTAGTCCTTTATAAGATTTACTCCACTCATCGATTATTTTCTCCATGAACTGTGACTTTGACAAAACTAATGACGACAAAAATAACTTACAGAGGTAACAATCTCCCCCTTTGAAATTAGTTGGGCATTTTTGACAAAAATATTCAAAGTCATCAAAATGTATAACTCCCCCTCGGTAGTTACTCCCTATTCACTTTTCATCTTCTCTTTTTGTATTTTCACACAAATTATTTTTTTGTTTTTCTAAAATCTCGTATATCTCCCTTTATCTCTTATACATAATATATCCCCTATAAATCTCCACAATATATATATATATATCCCCCTTTTAAAAAAAAAAAAACTACTACAACTATAGTCTAATTGTCAAAAAGATATTTAAACCTTTTTTGAATACTTGACAATACAATCTCCCAAGTGTCTCAGAGAGTCTATAAGACCACAATCTACTTGGATATATCTGCTGCAATGCCAATAAGACTGTCCAGGGTACTTATGGCTAGAAAATTTACTAGCTCTTTTGCCTGCTTCAACTAGTCCTGCATTGATTGGATGTCGGGTATGAGCAATGCTTGAAGTTCAAGCAATTCCAATCAGATATTATTCTCCTCCTACTTCAATGAATCTTGAACTACCATTAGTTCTTGTCATTGGCATTAAATATATGGAATGATCCAGTCTCAGTCGATATAGCCTTTAGGTGTTCTTTCAGCTCTTCCTCAACTTCATTTTCCTTTTTTCTGATATCCTAGGTACAATGTGAAAGAATACAAGATTTTTGAAACAATGAAATAATAGAAGTTAGACTATTTTCAATTTCTTCACATGACTCAGATAGAGTCATCTTATCCACTTCGCTTGCTTGAAGTAGTCCTTCCATCAGTTTTTGTTCCATTTTGTCTTGGTGTATCTTCATATTGTATTATGTCATATCCTTATTGGGTCCTTTGATCTGCTTGACCAATTCTGCAACTTGATTCAATAGATTCTCTATCTCATCAATTTTGGCCTCGAGAACAATTGTAGAAAATATTTCCATAACATCTTCATGTATTGTAGCCCTATTCCTCTTTACTATCAGCTTACTCTGAGCTGTCTTTAGAGATACTAACTCTAAATATTTTGTTAATTCCTTATGCTTCAGAGTGTTAGGTTTGACTTGGGGAATGATTATTTTTTGTTCTAAGTCGATTGGATTCCTCTTCTTTGATTTCTTCTTACCTCCCAACATACTTTCACCGGTAGAAAGTTTTGAATGTGATGGCTTTCCTACATCGGGTGACTTAGTATGAGCTGCAATAATTCTCTCTCCAATCTTTTCTTTTGCCTTATGTTTCTCATGTATCTCTTCCTCTTTCTACTCATATGATTTCTTCTTAAGATTTGATTCATGTGACTTTTTTATATGTTTATCATGAACATTTGTTGTGTCAGTAGCGGCAATGTTTTTTTGTTGACCATCAGTGTCAGTTGATGGTACCAACTCGGTTGTCTTTCCTTGCTCAATTTTGGTGGCTTGGGTTCCTTCTACCTTTTCTTTCTCTTTCTCTGTCTCAGTGTTCTTGAGTGCTTCCTATGCAGTGTCAGTTGCAGTATCTGAATGTTTAGTGTAACTGATAACTTGTGTCAATATCGGTTCATGACTCTATAGTGGATCTCAATCAACATCCATACACTTGGTGTCCTAAAATTGAGTGTCTATGATATCCTCATCTTTCTGTAAATATTTTGCAGGGTCCACTTATTTTGTGATATGTTCAATAATTATCTCTCCTTTGTCTACAGTTAGATCAATTGGCTCTACATTGGTAGTGGTTTCCTTTACTTGATTACTCATTCTTCCTTATTGACTTGTCTCTGCCTCTCCATGCTTATTGTTATCTCCTTTTCTATAGATTCCATATCTTCATTCATTATCCCGAGGGATCTTCCCTTGACAATGAATTCTTTAGAAAATATCTTCAATTTTTCTTTGATTTCTGATGGTGCTAGGTCAGTAATAGTGTGAACTAATGACCTTTCTCTCATTTTATTTTTAGCATTCATAACATACTTCCATCTAGTAGCAGTTTTATCATACAAATCTTGTGGTATGTGATTACCAAGTTTAATTGGTGTGACTCTGTAGTTCAGTAATGTTTCTACCATAGCATCTTAAATTTTCTTCTTGTCTTCCTCATTTCTTTTCTCATAATTAGTCTGCCCGAATCCTGCAAATCATCCAAATTTCTAATTTAATGATTCAAGAAAGTCATCTAGACTCTTTGGTACATTAGAAAAACTTGCTACATGAGAAAAATTATCTGCCTTGTCAGATTCTGTGTCACTTCCCTTTCCAATATTTAGTCTTCTTCTAGTGTGTACAACTTTCCTTCCTCCTCTAGATCTTGCATATGTTCTACCTTTCGGTTGAACTATCTTGGTTGCAGCCTTCTCTTTTTCTTGTACAAAGGATCTGGTGTTTCATTTTGTTCTAGTAGTACTCAGTGAGGGTACTATTATCAGTTTCTTGTCAACTACAATAATAGCTTTTGCTTTACCAATTTCATCTTCTCTTAGATTCTTTGACAGATTGTTAATCATCTTCTCTATTTTCCTTATTGCCTTAGGTATAACAATGTTTTTCTTTCTTTTCTCTTTTACTTCCTCATAAGTGCCATATCTCGGAGCTTTAGGATCAATAGGTTGTGCTAGTAGGGCTTCTATCTATTTTGAGTCTTCATCAATATTCATCTCATATCCCATAAGTTCTATCCATTCTTCTCTCGGTTCAACTGCCTTTGCTTAACATTCATCAGTGTCAAATTCAAAACAAATGTTGTCTTAATATTTTGCAATTATTTGTGGTGGTATCGTGTACCTCTTGTGCATTCTAGCTTGAAACTTTGTATAATAATCAGCCATTATAGTGTCAAAGTTGTCACCTAAACTCTGTATGCACTCATTGATATGATATATGATAGGTCTGTATGTCTTCCATACTATATCACCAATCAAAGGGAAAGAGTTCTAAAAATAGAAGAATATACATACCAATATTGAACTAAACTTCAAAGTATTGGTCTTTGCTTTCTGGATAGTATTCATGTTGTCATCCCGTTGCTTCAATAAAATCTCACAAACATCAATTTTCAATCCCTTCTTCACAATTTTGTATGCTAAGTCCACAACACTACAAGGTACATTGTCCACTTTGGATGATTGAAATACTCGGTATGATAGAATGTTGCATGCATACCTCATCTCGGGGTCTTCAAAAGTAGATATCTACATGCCTCTGCCATCCCAAAGTGCCTTTGTAAACTTGGTAAGTTTACCTCTTTCAATTTGTTTCACGACCTTGGGTCTATCACCAATAGGTAATCCAGTAATGAGATGTAGAACATATTTTGTAATTTTGATTGGTTCATCCAACCACATGGTCTGCATGTGTACTCAAATGATTACCATTCTCACTCATTCGGGTTTGAATACCCTCGGTAGGTTCATTATGTGGGTCAGATGCTTCACGACCATGTGTACTCTCCTCTAATCTAAGCCCCACTCATGCACCTTGTAGAGAATAGCATTGGTGCCCCAACTATAATTACTCTCCCCCCAGTTGATGATTCTAGGTGAGTGTGCTCATCCTTCAATTTTTTGTTTACACATAATTTATTGAATGATGCATCAATTTCTTCCTAAAAAAGATCTTCAATCTTGCAATGTATAAAAGTATGCACATCATCATTTAGAATTACTCATGGAGGGATTGATGATAATGCTTGTGTCATATATTTTTTGGATGTTATCACTGGGGACATCTTGTGCTTAGAAGTAACAGATTCTGTATCCTTAACCAGTGTGGATCTCTGGACTCTCGGTGCCATAACTTATCAAGATAGGTTAAATACAAACTAGAGCATGCTCGACTAGATATTACTTCACAAATGTAGATCAGTAATATAAAGTAGCCAGGAATGCTCTTAAATGATTCAAAAATACCTTCTCGCATCGTTCAGTGTATGCCAGAAATGATCGCCTACAATGTGTTCAAATGCTCTAAAAAATGGTAAGTTCAAATGAACTACAAACCACCCTATTTATAGATTTCCCTTGATTAGGGTTTCCAATGGCTATTAGGTTTTGCAAAAAATGCTTTGCTGATTTCATTTTGTCTTATTCACCGACTATGTAGTAACTTTACTTAACCGAATAAAACAAAATAACTACACACAATACTTCAAACTCACAACTTATCTAGATGCATCTTAGTATGCTAATATGGATCTCAAATCTAATACTTCGGAACTGAAATAAGATTTTCAATAGTTTTTTAGTCCAATCAGGTGGAGCTCGGTGCAACCAACCCGATATAGATGGTGTAGTTTGTGTTTCTAGATGATGTCCCTTCATCCCGAGTCTTTTTCCTCCATGTCTTGTTTATTTGTTCTCATGTTTCCTCAACAGTAGTAGGATCTTTTACTTCATATTCATCTCTGCTTGGTGCATCACCCCGGTCTCTAAAATTCTTCACAAGGTGTCCTACCTTATGAAAGTGAAAACATGCCATTCCAAGATTTCTTCAAGCTCTTATGTTGTTCCTTTCATGCACCAATATGCAATTTGCAGCAATGTGTCTATACCTTCCATGAGCTAAACATGAGATTCTTGTATTATATTCCCATGGTATAGAAATACCTGCTCGGTTGGTTTTAGCATTCTCTCGGTTAGGCTTCTAGTTGTCATTTCATTTCTTTATTCTCCACTCTTCAACTTTGTGTCCAAACTTGTTATAATTCTTGTAGTAACCATCAAACTTAAGTTTCCTTGTACTGTTGACTAGATTAGTTCTGCATTCAAATTCTTGATGTCCATACCTATTGCATCTAAAATAATAACCATCAAACTTAGGTATACTCAGCGATTTACCTTTCCTGCTCCTGCGGACATTAGTAGTATGTCCAGGCTTCCCACAGTAACTGCAACTTTTCTTCTTTTGTCTTGATGGGGATGTAGTACTTTCATCTCTTTCTACTTTTGATGATTCTCCTTTCTTGGTGGTGTTGTCCTCTTTGAATCCAATCATTGTTTTGTCATTTCTTTGTTTTTGATTATTGAATTGTTGATCTAGAGAGTTCAGTGCTTCTTTGTTTCTTTTCAGTATTGCATTTGCATCTTTCTTAGATTGCAATCTTTGTTCCATTCTCTCAATTTCAGATTTCAGTGCTTGATCCTCAAATTATTTTTTGGTGTTGTCTTTATTTGCACTCAGAAGTTGATCGGCCATGTCATAGTGAACTTGTGTCATTCTCATGATTTCATTATCTTTTTCCAGTAGCTTCATCTCAACTTGTCTCTTATCATCTTCTGCCATTTTCTTTTCATCTTCATTAGTCCTTTTTCCTTCAATCAACTCAGTCATCCTTATCATGATGGTTTCAAGATCTATCTTCATTAGGTCCAACTGCTCGGTAAGTGTATCATTATTCTCGAGTAATTCTTTTATAGTTGTTTCAAATTTATTAGTAACATTGTCTTCAGATGTTGTTTCAAGTGTATCAACTTGTTCTTTTGTAACCTTAAATTCATCATAAATTCTCATTCTAACCCTTAGAGATCTTTCAAGTTTCTTCTTCAAATCAATGATTAACTCTCTTGCACCTTCCAATTCGGATTCAAGACCATCAAGTATTTTATATTTCCTATAACTTTCTATGACTAGGATCTTTAACTCTAAGGTGGTCAAACCCTATAACTCAAGAGTAAAATCTCTGATACCAATTGTTGGAATAATGTATGGAAAGTAAGGACTAAGAGGGGAGGGGTGAATAAGTACTTATAAAACTTTTAAATTAATTCCTTAACTGATTAACCATAAACTTGTTGTTCTTTGTTTACTGACTCCATTGAATTGAAATGAAAGTAATGTAAAGTATGTAATTCAAAACATTAAAACCATAACAAATAAACTCATAACACAGTGATTTGGCTATGAAAAAATCCTTGGTTAGAGGACAAAACTACAGTGGGGATGACATCCACAAATTTTACTAAAACTGCAGTATGAAAGGTTGCTCGGTTAGAGCTACAAAGGTTTGGTACTTCTAATAGTCCACTTGTTTAAGAGTATACAAGACTTATTAGGTCTACCTAATTAGAGGATTTTACAATCTCTACACTTAGAGATTTACCCAGTTAAAGGATTTATAATAACAAGATCTGTTAGGATCTACCCAAAATTGGGATTTAACCTTATAAATACAATAGTACTTAAACTATGAAATGTTTGTATCAAATACAAATGTTGATTCAGATTCTATGTGCTCTAAAATGTGTTACCTTAATTCTGATCTCTGGAACACTTCACTGTTCTGCTCTGCTATAGCTAAATTTTCTCAGTATTGTTTTGCTTTTTGTTGTTCACCTCAATAATTCAATAACAACATTAACTCCTTCATTAACAACAACAACAACTTCATCTTGTGAATTCATCCTTTAAAAATATGAAGGTTTAACCTTTTAATCCTATGAGTTAGTTGGCAAACAATTATCCTGAGCTATTCAATCTTCCTTCTCACTCGGTGACCATGTCACTTTTACCTCGGTATTTGGTGTTGTTCTTGGAAATAAAAAACTCTCATTAATCATTTGATCTATGCCTTAGATCTTCATCCTGAATTATCTCGATCGTTGATCATGTAACCAACTGTTATTAATACTTTTAGCAATGTAATTAATGCAATAACAATGCATTAAATGCATCCTTATCACTTTTTGAATTAACTGTCTGGATCGGTTACATATTCCTTCTGACTTGGTTGTGTGATCTCTCAGTTCTCGGTAACTAGAAACTTGATGTAGTATATCCACTCGGTAACAAAATGTGCTCGGTATACTTAGTTCTCACTTCTTTTCTTCACTGACTGCATAATGCTTTATGTCTTAACCAATTACCTTGGCGTGTATTTATGACTAGTCCTTTATAAGAATTACTCCATTCAGTGACTATTTTCTCCATGAACTGTGACTTTGACAAAACTAATGACAACAAAAATAACTTACAAAGGTAACTGATCATTGATTCTGTAATTACGTCTGTCAAGAACATTTCGTATGATCTTTCCTCACAGATTAGAGAAAGATTTCCTCCAGTTAAACTACTTGAATCCATGGCTATTTTTTTCCTTGATATTGGAGTATCAACAATTCAAAAGATTTTCGAACTAAGATACTAACTTTGATAGATTAGTTTTTCAAAACCAAGAGTTCAATGGTGTAACTCTAAATATAATTTTAGATGAATCTTGTTTGAGAGAGAAATCAGGTTTTTTTTCACAGACAATGAGGGAACAATATAATATTATGCGGAAACCCCCATGAAGATGGACCGGTAACAAGGCTTTGGAAAAATATAGCTTAGAGAAAAATGTTGATTGATTCAATATCAGAATTTTTCAAGCTTGCTGATTTATGTCTGACCGTGATATTGGGGTTGGTGGAGGTTGAGAGATTTTTTAGTTCTTTGGGGTTCCTAAAGTCAAAGCTAAGAAACAAAATAGACAAGAATTTGTAAAATTTATTGAGGCTCTATACATCCAGGTACGATGTCAATACTTTTCCTTATGATAGGGCACTAAAATTGTGGAGGAAGAAATGTCAAAGAAGTAGGTTGGGAAATATTTCAAACCAAAGTGACAGTGCCATAGAAAAAGATGTCAGGGAATCATGTACTGGTACTAGTATTGGTAGTGTTGAACTTCAGTTAAGCAGAAGTATGCAGAGTGAAGAAAAAATAGCGAAGAACCAAGGAAGCTATGATGTTGATGGCAATGAATCTAAGGATCCAAATAATGAGATGATGTGGCAACTTGAATCGTTGTCAAAGTAGCAGGTCCTAGGTATATATTAAACTTATTGCTTTAGTCTAGTGTCAATGTCTATATCTCATCATCAATCATGCATAATAGCATATTCCAATGTCAAAAACATCATTGTGGTTGATTTCTTGATGAGTTTATGGAGGGCATGAGACATGATATGCAACTCTCTCTCGATACCTAGGATAATTCCGAAGAGGATAACGCGGACACCAGTGAGAGAAGAGTCAAAGAATCCTCTATCAGATTGGTCTTTGATGAGTTTGATGATAAGGAGGAAGTTACTATTGGGGCTCTTCAAACTACCAAAGCTCAGGCTCTATATTCTTTCAGATACAACAAGTGGTGTTTCCATGAGATAAAAAGGCTCAACCTCAAATGTCAGGCTGGAAGGTACTAATTCCATCCTTTAGGAGAAGTTGAAAAAAGGTCTCAATGAGGGAAAATTGACCCAAAATTCAAACATTGTCCTCGATGAAGTGCATAATAGGATGAATAAAATGGAGATCACTATCATGGACATTCTCAAGCATAGTAAGGACAGTAGATAGCGTCTAGTAGCAATCTGGAAATCCTGGTCAACTTGCTGGATAGGTTCATGGGAGAGGAAGATGATTAGAAGAATGATGCTAAGGTGTCTACTGGTGGTCCAAGATCTAGAACCCAAGCCAATAGCAAGAAGAAGTCTCCCGCTGTGAAGATGAACGTGGAAGAGCTGAAAAGAAGTATTGTTAGCATGGATGAAATTCAAGCCAGAATGGATGAAACCCTGTATGAAAAAGTTGGAATTTTGAATATTGCCAATTGATTTGGTGCTTTGGCTAGTTTTTTTTTCTTTTGTACTAGTTTTTAGTTTTTTGTTGGTTGTGTTGCCCTTCTGTGGGCTGATCGTTGTTGGCGTTCTTTTTTTTGGTTGATCACACTTCTTCCTATCTTTTGCTTCTAGCTTTGTAAAGGGTTTCAAGTCCCATTCAAAACTTGTTTTTACCAATAATAAAAACATCAATGTGGTTGATAATGTCATCAATTATACAATTAATAATGGTTTTCATTTGCATTATTTATCTTATATGGTAAAATTATTGAAGATTTTCATTATTTTTTTGAAAATATAGCGATTCATAATACATATGATACAATTCATAGAGATTCTCATTAATTTATTTAAAAATATGATACAATGTAACAATTCATTCATTAATACTAGTAAGTACACATCTCTGTGTGATTCTATTTTCAAAAGTCATTGACTCAATACCCAATTTCAATTTCATTACCCGTAGCAAATGACCCTGAATTCCTTTTTATAGAAACAAGGGAGAAACAACAACTTTAGGTCGATTTGCCTCATGTGAAGTCTCAAAATCAAAATCAATAAGATAGGTACAACATGATACATATCTACAACTGTATATTTCTGCATTTGATAGGACAATTTAGTAAGTTAGCAATAGCCTCTGATCTGCTACATTAATCATGTTCAACAAATAAAGTTCAAACTTTAAACTCAATTCAAGCCATTAGAAATAAAATATAGAGATGATTGAAATTACTTTCACATACTATGATTTATCAGATGATTCTACCAGTTTGCTTAGTACGCTCCATTTTGTGTCATTTGGAAGGTCAATATTTGTCAAGTTATAGTGAATGACCTGCAACCTAGTTAGCCATCCATAATTGGGAGAGAGAATTGAGAGGAATGATCCATCTAATTCTACATTCAAAATTTTCAATGGTGTGATGCAATTTGAAATTCCTTCATGAGTTGTGTCCTGAGGAAGCTTGCCTAAATTAGATGTTATTGTGTCCTCCAAATTTTTTTGTAAGCTTCTCTTCCAATGAATTTTGTTGATGAGTTACTAGGACTAGGATTCAGCAAACCAGGACTTATCATTTTGGTTGTTTTTTTATTCATCTTGGCGAGCTTTCTCCAGATAAGGAAAACATTTCCTCTCCTTCCCTTAGTTTCTGACATTTTTGAAAGACAAATATTTCCTTTATTGTTGCACGAACAAGGTCATTAATTCCCTTGTTTTCCAAATGCCTGTCACTGGTTGTGTTGATTTGTTACAAAATCTATTTTGCAATATTCTCTCTTTGACAAAGACTTTTTTTCTTCTCATCGTGCTCTTTAAGCTTCCAAAAAAAATCTCCAAGTCTTTCATTCAATTCAAACCAATCACACAAACTATCACCACTCACCTTTATTCTCCCCCAAATGTCTTGTTTTATTTGCTTGACTGTATTTTTTACTTTGTCATGCAAGTTATTTTCGTAAGTTCTAATTCTATTATTTGCCTTGTTTAGCTCTTCTCTCAATTCTAACAACTGGTGTTCACTTTGTTTTCTTATTTCCTCTATTTTCTCTTCCCACTATTTTGCTTTTACCCTCTCATCATCCAATTCCTTATTTAAGTTATTGTTTGTCTATTTCATATTCTCCATGTTTTTGTATAAATGTACTGAAGAGAATTTTTCATCCTCAACTTTTTTATTGCTCTATTCTAATTTTTCCCTCAAAATTTTTAGTCCTACGTCCATATGTTCTTGTTGTGCAATTTCTTCTTTGGAGGAAGACTTTTTTATCCTTTGCTGTAATTCTTTGAACCTATTATCTGTTGCTTTCTCCCTTGCCTTTTGATTTGTTAGGTCTTCCTATAAATTTTCTATTTTTCCCAAAAGCTTTCCCTTCTCTCTCTCTCCAACTTCATCATTGAACTATAGACCACCCGGTTGGTCATTTTTGACACATTTATCTTGTCCACATTTTTTATTTTGGATAAATCCATTTGGAGGGTGCTAACATGAAATTTAGATGGATGTAACTGAATCTCTGGTGGATTATTATCTCTGCCTAGGGGCATAACAACCATGAACTACATTATTTCTTTGTTTGGTTCATATGTGGGAAATAACCTATTCGATGCGGGTTCTGCATCATGAGCTACAATAACTACATCCCTCTTCAATGTCTTAGTATTTTGTCTATTCCTATTTTTGGTTTGTTCAAAATTAGTTACAAAATCATTGTAATGAAAATCAAGGTTTTCAGACACAATTGAATGTTTGAAAGGTGAAATAGAACTTTCCGTGATGTACGAGCTTCCACCTGTGGTTCTAATAATTTCACCATGAGGATTAGAAACACCCTAACCCATTACAAGTGGAGTTTTTGGACTATTCAGAGGGTTTTGTCTTGAAGGTGTGGCAATTCTTGGACTCACAAACACCATTGGCATTGTTGTCATAACCTTTTTCTTCTTTACACTTCCTTGATCTCTAGGATCCACTGATTTTAATGTCATTTTTGGACCACTATTACTACCCATGACATCCACACAAGTGGGAGAGGCACTTGATTCAGATTGAATCTGAGTGCTTGGAAATGGTGGAACTAGATTTGAAGCTGGAAAAAATAAAGGTGCAAGGGTATGAGACTGAGTAGTACCTTTTTGTGATGAACCTCCAAGGACTAGCCTCTCATCATGTTTTGGTGGAGTGGGTGTGACAAGTGGAAACCAAGGCCCTTGTCAAGTGGGACCCAAACCATGCCAACCTGGAAAACCCATTTTTTCTATAATCTCCGCCCCTTTTCTATATTTTTATTTTTTGGACACATCGACTCTAGTAATAATTGAATATACATCAGAGGATGTGGGATTGAAAGAAGCCTACTCATACTCATTATCTTGATCCTATTTCATAAATTGCTACATATTTGATCCTCTTCCACTTCATAAAGATTTGTATAGTTCTTTGTCTCGCCGAGATTCTTTCTCATTTCCCAAAAATTATAAATTTTAGTTCAATTCCTATTACCATCTTTACATTGACCCACTAGGTATTTTGGAATAGATTTTGTAAATGGTTGAGTAGATTTCTGGTAGAAATTGTAGGATGTCATGTTCTGCACTTTCCTTTCTATTTGTGCAATGCCATAATTTGTGATGACAATTTTTGTATTGAAATATTATTTTCAGCGGCATATTTATCCATCTCTTTTTTGACCTCATCCCAGGACTCCATGTTTTTAAATTTTTTCTATCAATGACATACTCTCATGTTGAAATTTTCTTGCGGAGTTCCCATTCTCTATAAGCTTGTTTCCAATTATGTTGAGTGGATCATACTGCCAGTGATTGTTAACAACAAAGCAAAAAAATTTTAAAAAAAGCTCGTGCTACTTTGAATCCTCTTCTCTCAAATGTGAACCCTCTAAAAGAGAAAGGCAAGGAAGGAAATATCATTTTCTTTTAATGAACATTAAAGAGTACATTTTTGCTTTCCATCTGTCATACACGTTCCAATGTAAATGCCCTCTCTGTCACATATATTGGAAGTTTGTAGTGTTATACCACTTAACCTTAAAACATTAACATAATTTAGTCTTCCATGAAGTACCAGTTAGCCAATTGTATTTCACTTTTGAGTTGAATGCAATCTCTACAAGACACAGGAAATCTAGGCCTTGGAGTGCCTTTAATTTTATGATACATTGGTGTCAAAATGAAGTCTACAAAATTGTTGTAGTTCCGTTTGTTTTAACTCATCCTTATCTCATGTGTCCATTCATATGTCACTCATCCTTATCTTTTGCTGACCATTAAAGAGAACATTTCTGCAGAGAGAAAAGAGACTATGTTCCATTCCTTAATCCTCAACCTAGAAGTCGTAACCCCTTTTTGAATCTCCAATATAGTATACTAGTTAGAACTAAAAATTTTATAACTTAGATTGAGATCCTAAAGGGCAAAAATTGTACAACCTTGAATCGTGGTAACTTTTATTGCTTCTTTATGAAGAAAAATATCTGATGTCACTAGGACACGTGTCACTTAATAATTTGACATTACAACTTCAGTCGGAGACCTAGAATTGAGCTGATTTCTTATTATTTATTACATTTATTAAATGTTTAGTTTTACTCCATCTTAGATTTTAATTATACTTGGTTGAGTGTTAATTCATGACACGTACCTTGTTTCTAGGGGACATTTGCAAAAAGAGGTGTTCATTCCCTGAATCATCCTGAAATACACCTTGGGGCATTTATCTATACTCATCCAACAGTTGTTGGTAGTCACTATCACATGTCACGGGTCCCATTAAATTTTGGCTCGTTAGTACTAGTAGTCACGACTCACCTAGTCGCGTCACACATCATCATCGAATGACACTGATTGTGTGAGTGGACATGTATCATGATTCTAGAAAATGTTTGCAAAAATGGGGTTTTTCCCCCTCGGCCAAAAATACACCATACGTCGTTGATCTATGCTCATCCAACGGTCATTGGCAGTCACTATTAGGTGTCGCGGGTCCCATTCACTTTTGCCTTGTTAATATGTTATCGGTTTATTTTGGGTTTTATTTCCCCTTCAGCGAGAAATACAGTGTACAACCATACTCCAAAAATTTATTAAATTTAAATTAAATTAAATATTAAAACTATTTTAAATGTTAAAAATAACAACCTTCTATCTCTGGATTGATAAAGAAACAAATCATTTTTAAAATTCAGATTTAAAAATAGAAATACCATCGCTTCCTTATTTCTACTGAAGCATACTTAAAAGTCTAATTATTAATACATAAATAAAGAAACTAATTAAAATATTGCAATATAGATAAATGTCTAATTATTAATACCCATAAAATGCAAACTGATAAATGTTTAATTATTAATACCCAAAAAATGCAAACTGATAATAAAATTTGTTATGCTAGTTTTAGACTTCAATTTTACTATAAATACTAAAGAATAACTTAATACTTTAAACTTTTACAATTCCACGGTCGCACACATGACACATGCAAAAGTTAAGTTATTACTATTAAATAAATCACACTCATACATTAAACATTTGTTTGGTTCATATCACACATCGATAAGACATATAATTTATCAATATATTACTATTAGTCTTTAGATTTTTTTACAAAATTCCAATTAAACAAAATTACACAGACAATCTATTATCTCACACATTGATACATGTCTCATTCCCGAAAGAAGACAGAAAAATAAGGGTTTCTTTTCCCTTTCAGATCGAAATACTCCTCGAACCGTTGATCTTTGCTCATCCAAAGGACTACAATATCCGTTAATAGGTGCAAAGAATTACAGAAAAATGATAAAAAAATGACAATAACTATGCATTTATATATTTAAAAAATATTACATAGACAATCTATTATCATTCATTAAGAGTAAACTAGATTTTTAACATTCATTAAGAGTAAACTAGAAAGCTAAAATGAATGTTAATTGGCCGAAGTTGAAGAGCAAAATTTTCATTAATTGTTACAAAAATTACATCACTAATATACTATATAGACTATACTCGCACCCCTATTACAAAATGGTGTGAATAAGAATTCAAACATAATAGAACATGTACCTAAAACACCTCATCATAGAAGTTGAATTGGGATCAATTTACCTACACAAGGCAATGTAGAAAATACACAAAAACCTCAAATAGGGATCAATTTACCCACACAAGGAAATGTAGAAAATGCACAAAATCCAAATGGAATTCTTCAAGATGGTTTCTCTTGATCCAAATGCAATTTTGACATCAATTGGATAGCTTTAGAAACCCACATATGTGCTTTATTTGTCAAGGAATTTATATAGGAATGAAAGTTGCATGCACCTCAGAAGGTCCAGTATGCACCAAGTGTCAATAAGAAAGAGGAAATAATAGATTCTCAGCTTCAAATAATATGGACCCAGGGACGCAACCTGAGGAGCTTGCAAACATGACTCAAGTTGAGGAGATGTTAATTGCACGTGTTAGCCCCATACTTCAAGTTATACATGCAACAAGTGGTCAATATAAATATAAAGGACACAATAAGTTTTCCACAAAATATAGAATGTGTTTTCAATATATTGTCACATACAATATATAATTTGCTAACATTATTGTTCAAAGAAGAGATCAACACGGGAAACAATATAAATTTACTATGAATAGGGATCCTGTCTACAAAGCACTCAAATATAAAGTAGAGCATGACAAGTTTTACTTTGATGTTAGAATTAATGAAGATTCTCTCAACGATCTGTCTAGAAATACAAATGAAAATATTTTTAGCAGATTAAAGACAGTCAAAATGGAAATTTATTCAAATGTAAATGAGATTATTTTTGTGGGTCCAATCTTAGAGACATATGAATGTAATGCAATAGAGCACACAACATCAAAAGCTTCGAGACCACCTAATTCCCAAAAGGAAATTGAACTTATCCATGCATGGGCTAATAACCTTGATGCAAATCTAACATCACTGATAGACTGGCTGACTATTGGTGCATCTCCCATTACTGATTATGTCACATCAGGATTGCTTGATATGGCATTTCCAATGTTGTTTCCTTATGGTAGATGTGATTGGTTAGAACCACAGATGAGGTGGGTGCATCTCCATGAATTTTTCAAGCATTTATTGCCATATAGGGATGACCATTTTGGTAAACATCCTAAATTCAAATATTTCATGATGAAAATGATAATGAGACACTGTGCACATAATTCATGTTTACTGTGCATAGAATTTAGTATTTTTCAAAAGAATCTTTAAAGACATGCCAATTACCATCAACAAGTTGTGCCAACATATGGAAAATAGACCTCACTCTAATTTGGATGATAGGTTGATGCCGTTTGGGACAAAATTGAGGGGAACAAGGTCATACTGGAATAAATGTCATGCAAAATTGACATATATGCTTCATCAAATTGGTTTTTCTACAATATTTTTTACGTTGATTGTAGGTGATATGTATTGGCCTGATTTGCATGCATTAATGCCATGAATAATGCCAACTAATCCACATGAAGCTTTGAATTGGAGGAAACAAAATATTATTGACTATCCTCATATAGTGGCACATTATATGCATTTGAGACACTCAATATTCAAGAAAGAAATTTTAGAAAAGGGAATGAATGTCAAAGACTATTGGTGTAGATCTGAATTTCAGCATAGGGAGCCTCTGCATGTATACATGGATTCATATGGATCAATGCAGTGATAATTTTAGTGGTGATTATTCACCATTTGGCGAATGTCGTACGTCGGTGACCAGGGATTTGGTGAATATATTACGTATATTGGGTTGGCCCAATCACCCGAACTTTATAAATATTGGGTTGAATGCTCGGGCCCATCTCCCATCTATTTATTTAATTTTCTCCATTTCTTCTATAATATCGCCAATCAAATCTATTTTTTGGACATGGTAAATTTTAAAACTTTTCCTATAATTTCAAACTACCCCCAAATCGACGGCCTATATTCGCCAATGATTTTATACATATATATTTATAGGTGGCCTCAAATTTTCTTGGCATTTTGCAGATGTGTGTCTCAAACTAACGCTTTTTTGTGAACTTTATTAATCGTAGCAAGTTATTGGATGACCCATAAATGCCTCTGAAATAACATAAGACGTGTTATAATTACGCAAGTTTCACCAAATGTCTATATACCTAATACCTCCCGCCAAATTTTTCATTCATAGATCAAGGTTATTGTACACAATTTGGTTTGGTTAATTTTGATATCTCTAATTAATCGATAACAAAGTTTCATAGTGTTGAGTGCATTGGCGACTGCAATTGAGGCAAAGGTAAGTTATTAGTATTCTAATTCCTAATTTCACCAGAGGTTTCACCTCTATCTGTCTATGAATATGCAATTTTTAGTTCATTTTTATTTATTGGGGACCAATTAATGGTCAGTGTTGTGGTCACTACGGAGACCTCAGACATGATTTTAGGTCCAATGAATCATATTTATAAATATTATAGTCTATTGTCACTTCTTCAACAAGTTAACAATTTTTTTGGTAGCCTTTATTTCATTGGAGATGTCAAACAAGAACAAGGGTAAGGCTCTTGCATGTAGGAAAATCCAAGAGAGGCCACTCAGGCCAAAAAAAAATGTAGAATATTATTATCGTACTTTGGTGTTGGAAATATTTATAGCCAAAATCGGGAAGCTACTTCATCACAACTAGATTTACAAGATTCACAACTTGAACCTACACAACATATTGAAGAAGTCGACGAACCTGATATCTCAGATCGCGATGAACTTGAAGAAGATTTTTTAGGTAAATACCCAGAGTAGCCATAATAATATAATCAACTTGGATGAGACAGAGAATGCTAGAGATTATGATGGTGTTAGGAAGATAAAAAGAAAATACAATTCAAAAAAGGATAGAGAATCAAAAAAAGATCGGATTTGGGATCTGTCGAGGAATTTTCAAATAGAATATGTGTTAAAGTATCCATTCATTGAACCAGTGGACAATCCAATTGAAGGTGAGCCTTCGATAGAATGAAAATGTAATATTTGCACCAAGATGAATAAGAAGGAAAAGAGGTTGCAACTAAAAATTGAAACCATAGAGAAGCACATGGGTAAATTTTATGAAAAGAAAACCATAGATGGTTTAAATCAGTGATAAGATGGAAAACAAAGGAGGAATCATAGCATGTTAGGAATGCAGAATTATTTGAATTTTAGAAGAATATATCTACAAAGCTTGTTGACGTTAAAGGCTCTACTGAAGTTTTTTTTTGGAAAAGCAATGGAAGTAGAAAAAATGGGAAAAGTTGTTCATTTAAGTGTTGTCTTTTATATTTTGAGGAGAGAGTATCCTTTGACAGACTACCCATCATTGAGTGCTTTATTAAACTTTCTGAAAGTTTGTAACTATCCTAACAGTCATTAGTTAGTGAAAAGTGGATGGGAATGGGAAAGTTGTCTTGCCGAGGTTGAAAAAGAGGATCTAAAGGAAAAAAACTAAAAAATCAAACCTTATTGCATTTTCTTTAAATGAAGTTACTGTAGTAGATAATACTTCTTGGGTATGCATGTATGTTTATACTGTACACAATTTTTTCCACCAACCTCATCTACTAACTGTTGCTAAAATGAATGATAATGCGACAACAAAAAAATTATTTGAACTAGTAAAGAGTTCACTAATTGAATATGGAGGTATAGATGACATGACAATTGCCAAAAAGTTGGTGTGTATTGGAGAAAGTGGAGCTTCAGTAATACAAGGCCACAGGGGTGGTATGTTTACAAAGTTACTAACTTATTGTGCACCCTACATTACTACCATTTACTACATGGCCCACAGAATGAATCTAGATTTTGGAGTTGTTAGCAAGCATGCTCCAATACAAAAAATTGAATTTTTAATCAAAGAGATCTACCAATACTTCTGTTGAAGTCTGAAATGATTCAGAGAATTTCAACGCTTTGTTGAAGGACTAACCGATGGGAACAAGCTTCTTAAGGATAATGATACCAGATGGATCTTATTGAATGAACCAACACATTGATTTTTTTCAAAATATAAATAGTTGCTTGGTCTAATGAACTCAAGTCTTTAAGAAATAGGGCTACCAAAATTTCTTGAGCTACTGCAAAGGTTAAGTAATGTAGGGACACTCTTAACATTAGCAGGTCTTCTCCTCATGCTAGAGGAAATGAGAAATATAATGAACAAGGCCCAGAAAAGAGCTATGTATATTGTAGAATATGATGCGCTATGGAAATTGACATGCATGACGCTCGATAATCTCTATCGATCATGTGATGATGTAAAATTTTCCAACTGGCTCAAAATCACAGATTTGGACAGTCTTGATAACTTTTTAAAGTTTGGTGCAAACATGGAGTTATGTGTAGAAGTACATGGAGTTGAGATACCAATTCACTACTTTTCCAAGTTTGAGTGTGAGGAACCAAAAATGAACTCTAGGAAGCGACTATCAAGTGTTAAAAGGGAAGACTTTACCAAGATCATTAATTGTGTAACTAATTTTATGAAGCACATTGTCCATGATCTTTCCTCACATATTAGAGCAATATTTCCTTCAGCCAAACTTGAATGCATGGCTATTTTTCTTCCTCGATATTGGAGTATCAACAATTTGAAAGATTTTCGAACTAAGCTACTAACTTTGATAGATCATTTTTGCAAAACCAAAGAGTTCAATGGCGTAACTCTAAATATAATTTTAGATGAAACTCATTTGAGAGAGAAATAAGGTTGTTTTTCACAGACAATAAGGGAACAATATAATATTATGCAGAACCCCCATGAATATGGATCGGTAACAAGGCTTTGGAAAACCTAGCTCAGAGTGAAATGTTGATTGATTCAATATCAAAATTTTTCAAGCTTGCTGATTTATGTCTGACCATGATATTGGGGTCAGTGGAGGATGAGAGGGTTTTCACTACTTTTGGTTTCCTAAAGTAGAAGCTAAGAAACAAACTAGACAAGAATTTGTAAAATTTCTTGAGGCTCTATACATATAGGTATGATGTCAATACTTTTACTTATGATAGGGAACTAAAATTGTGGAGGAAGAAATGTCAAAGAAGAGGGTTGGACAACATTTCAAACCAAAGTGGGAGTGCCAAAGACAATGATGTCAAGGAATCATGTACTAGTATTGGTACTGGTAGCATTGAACTTTAGTTAAGCAAAGGTATGCAGAGTGAAGAAAACATAGCGAAGAACCGAGGAAGCTATGATTTGATGGTGATGAATCTGAGGATCCCGATAATGAGATGATGTGCTAACTTGAATCATTTTTGAAGTAGCAGGTCCTAGGTATTTATTAAATTTATTACTTTAGTATATTGTCAATTTCTGTATCTCATCATCAATCATGCATAATAGCATATTCCAATGTAAAAAAACATCAATGTGGTTTATAATGTCATCAATTCTACAATTAATAATGGTTTCATTTGCATTATTTAGGTTGTATGGTATAATTCTTGAAGATTTTTATTATATTTTTGAATATATAGTAATTCATAATACATGTGATATAATTTATATAGATTCTCATTAATTTATTTACAAATATGATACAATGTAACAATTCATTCATTAATAGCAGTAAGTGCAGAACTCTGTGTGATTCTGTTTGCAAAAGTCAATGACTCAATACCCAATTTCAATTTCATTACCCTTAGAAAATGACCCTAAATTCCTTTTTATAGAAACAAGGGAGCAACAATAGTTTCAGGTCGATTTGCATCATGTGAAGCCTCAAAATCAAAATCAGTAAGACAAGTACAACATGATACATCTCTGCAATTGTACATTTCTTCATTTGACATGCCAGTTTAGTACATTAGCAATAGCATCTAATCTACTACATTAATCATGTTCAAAAAAAAAAGTTCAAACTTTAAACTCAACTCAAGCCATTAGAAATAAAATATAGAGATGATTGAAAGTACTTTCACATACTATGATTGATGCAATGATTCTACTAGTTTTCTTAGTATGTTCCATTCTGCATCATTTGGAAGGTCAATATTTTTCAAGTTGCAGTGAATGAACTACAACCTCATCAGCCATTCATACTTGGGAGAGAGACTTGAAAGTAATGATCCATCCAATTCTACATTCAAAATTTTCAATGGTTTGACGTAATTTTCAATGCCTTCATGAGTTGTGTCCTGAGGAAGCTTTTCTATATCAGACGTTATTGTGTCCTGCAACTTATTTTTGTAATCTTCTCTTCTAGAAAATTTTATTAATGAGTTAATAGGACCAGGACCAAGATTCAACAAACCAAGACTTATCATTTTGGTTGTTTTTTGATTCATCTTGGTGAGCTTTCTCCATATAAGGCCAGCATTTTCTCTCCTTTCCTTAGTTTCTAAGATTTTTGAAATACAGATGTTTCCTTTATTTTTACACAAATGCGGTCATTAATTCCCTTGCTTGCCAAATACCTGTCACTAGTTGTGTTCATTTGTTGTAAAATCTATCTTGCAATATTCTCTCTCTGACAAAGTTTTTTGTTCTTCCCAATGTCCTCTTTGAGCTTCCCAAAAACATCTCTAAGTCTTTCATTCAATTCAAACCAATCACAAAAAACTCTCACCACTCACCTTGATTCTCCCCCAAATATCTTGTTTTATTTTCTTGATTGTATTTATTTACTTTGTCATGCAAGTTGTTTTCAGAAGTTTTAATTGTATTATTTGCCTTGTTTAGCTCTTCTCTCAATTCTAACGACTAGTGTTCACTTTGTTTTCTTATTTCCTTTGTTTTCTCTTCCCACTATTTTTCTTTTACCCTCTCATTCTCCAATTCCTTATTTAATTTATAGTTTGCATGTGTCGTATTCTCCACACTTTTTTATAAATGTACTAAAGAGGATTTTTCAACTTCAACTTTATTATTGCTCTCTTTTAATTTTTCCCTCAAAATTTTCAGTTTTGCGTCCATATGTTCTTGTTGTGCAATTGTTTCTTTGGAGGAAGAATTTTTATCCTTTGTTGTAATTCTTTGTAAATGTTATCTATTTCTTTATCCCTTGCATTTTGATTTGCCAAGTATGCCTATAAATTTTCTATTTTACCCATAATCTTTCCTTTCTCTCTCTTCAACTTCATCACCGAACTATAGACCACTTGGTTGGTCATTTTCGACACATTTATCTTTTCCAATTTTTTTTATTTTGGAAAAATCCATTTGGAGGGTGCTAACGTGAAATTTAGATGGATCTAACTAACTCTATGGTGGATTATTATCTCTAGCTGGGGGCATAGCAACCATGAAATACATCATTTCTTTGTTTGGTTCATATGTGAGAAATAACCTATTCAATGTAGGTTCTGCATCACGAGGTGCAACAACTACATCCCTCTTCAATGTCTTAGTATTTTGTCTATTCCTATTTTTTGTTTGTTCAAAGTTAGTTACAAAATCATTGTAACAAAAATTAGGTTTTTCTGACATAATTGAATCTTTGAAAGGTGAAATAAAACTTTTCATGATGTACGAACTTCCACCTGTGGTTCTAATAATTTCACCATGAGGATTAGAAACACCCTGACCCATTACAAGTGGAATTTTTGGACTGTTCAGAGGGTTTTGTCCTGAAGGTGTGGCAATTGTTCGACTCACAGATACCATTGGTATTGTTGTCATAAAATTTTTCTTCTTTACACTGCCTTGATCTCTAGGATCCACTGATTTCATGTCTAGTTATAATGTCCTTTTTGGACCACTAGAACTACCCATGCCATCCCCACCAGTGGGAGTGGCACTTGATTCAGATTGCATTTGAGTGCTTGGAAATAGTGGAACTGGATTTGAAGCTGGAACAAATGAAGGTGCAAGGGTATGAGACTGGGTAGTACCTTTTTTAATGAACCTCCAAGGACTGGTGTCTCACCATGTTTTGGTGGAGTGGGTATGAGAAGTGGAAACCAAGGCCCTTGTCCTGTGGGACCCAGACCACCCCAACATGGAAAACCTATTTTTTTGATCTGATCTGATCTGCTACATTAATCCTATTAAATTTTTATCGTGCACAAAATTCAACTTTAGTATTTGTAAAAATAAGCTTTAAAGACATGTCAATTACCATCAATGAGTTGCGCCAACATATGGAAAATACACCTCACTCTAATTTGGTTGATAGTTTGATGCATTTTGGGACAACATTGAGGGGAACAAGGTCATACTGGAATAAATTTCATGCAAAATTGACATATATGCTTCATCAAATTGGTTCATCTATAATATATTTCGCATTGAGTGCACCTGATATGTATTGACCCGATTTGCATGCTTTAATGCCAAGAATAATGCCAACTAATCCACAGGAAGCTCAGAATTGGAGGAAACAAAATGTTATTAACTATCCTCATATAGTGGCACATTAGATGCATTTGAGACACTAAATGTTCAAGAAATAAATTTTAGAAAAGGGAATGAATGTCAAAGATTATTGGTGTATATCTGAATTTTAGCATAGGGGGTCTCCGCATATATACATGGATTCATATGGATCAATGCAGCGATAATTTTAGTGGTGATTATTTTCCATTTGGAAAATGTCGCACGTCAATGAACAGGGATTTGGCAAATATATTACATATATTGAGTTGGACCAATCGCCTGAACTTTATAAATATTGGGTCTAATTCTTGGGCCCATTGCCCATTTGTTTATTTAATTTTCTCCATTCCTTCTACAATATCTCCAATCGAATCTATTTTTTGGACACGTTAAATTTTAAATTTTTTCCTACAATTTCAAATTGGCCCCAAATCGACAGCCTATATTTGCAAATGGTTTTATACATATATACTTATAGGCGGCCCCAAATTTGCCTAGCATTTTGTGGATGGGTGTGTCAAACCGGTGCATTTTCGCCAACTTTATTAATCGTAGAAAGTTATTGGATGACCCATAATCACCTCGTAAATAACATAAGACATGTTATAATTATGCGAGCTTCGCCAAATATTTGTATGTCTAATACCTCCCACTGGATTTTCCAAAAAGGATTGGTATACATACATTCATAGATCGGGGTTATTGTACACAATTTGGTTCGGTTGGTTTTGATATCTCTATTTGATCAAAAGTGAAGTTTCATACTATTGAGTGCATTGGAAAATGTAATTGAGGCAAAGGTAAGTGATTAGTATTTTGATTCCTAATTTCACCTAAGGTTTCACCTCTATCTGTCTGTGACTCTGCAATTTTGAGGCCATTCTTATTTAGTGAGGACTAGTTATTGGTCAGTGATTCACGGAATTTCAACACTTTATCGAAGGACTAACCGACATGAAC
This sequence comes from Thuja plicata, assembly GCA_018584345.1. Classification (NCBI taxonomy): domain Eukaryota; kingdom Viridiplantae; phylum Streptophyta; class Pinopsida; order Cupressales; family Cupressaceae; genus Thuja; species Thuja plicata. The sequence goes on from MU225567.1 coordinate 2,149,531, forward strand.
AAGCTTCTTAAGGATAATGATACCATATGGATCTCAATGGATGGACCAATGCATCAAGTTTTTTTAGAATATAAATCATTTCTAGGTCTAATGAACTCAAGTTGTGAAAAAGCAGGGCTAGCAAAATTTCTTGAGCTGCTGTGAAGATTAAGTAATGTAGGGACACTCTTAACATTAGCATGTCTTCTCCCCATGCTGAAGGAAATGAGAAATATAATGAACAAGGCCCAAAAAAGAGCTATGTATATTAGAGAATATGGTGCACTGTGTAAATTGAGATGCATGATGCTTGATAATCTCTATCGAACATGTGATGATGTAAAATTTGCTAGCTGGCTCAAAATCATAGATTTGGACAATCTTGATAACTTTTAAAAGATCGGTGAAATGGGGAGTTATGTGTATAATTACATAGAGTTGAGATACCAATGCACTACTTTTCTAGGGTCGAGTCCAAGGAACTAGGAAAGAACTCTAGGAAGTGACTATTAAGTGTTAAAAGGGAAGACTTTACCAAGATCATTGATTCTATAACTCCTTCTGTGAAGCACATTGCCTATGATATTTCCTCACAGATTAGAGAAATATTTCCTCCACTACATATACTTGAATCCATGGCTATTGTGTTTCCTTGATATTGGGGTATCAACGATTTGAAATATTTTCAAACTAAGCTACTAAATTTGATATATCATTTTTTGCAAAACCAAAGAGTTCAATGACATAACTCTAAATGGAATTTTAGATGAATCTTGTTTGAGAGAGTGATTAGGTTTTTTTTCATAGACAATGAGGGAACAATATAATATTATGCTGAACCCCCAGGAAGATGGATCGGTAACAAGGCTTTGGAAAAATCTTGCTCAGAGTGAAATGTTGATTGATTCAATACCAAAACTTTTCAAGCTTTTTGATTTATGTGTGACCATGATATTTGGGGTGGTGGAGGATGAGAGATTTTTCATTTATTTGGGATTCCTAAAGTCAAAGCTAAGAAATAAACTAGACAAGAATTTGTAAAATTGCTTGAGGCTCTATACATCCAGGTACACTATCAATACTTTTGCTTACAATAGGGCACTAAAATTGTGGAGAAAGAAATGTCAAAGAAGAGGGTTGGGAAAATTTCAAACCAAAGTGGGAGTGCTAGAGATAATGATGTTAGGGAATCATGTAATGGTAGCGTTGAACTTTAGTTAAGCAGAGGTATGCAGAGTGAAGAAAACATAGTGAAGAACCAAGGAAGCTATGATGTTGATGGTGATGAATCTGAGGATCCTGATAATGAGATGATGGGGCAACTTGAATCGTTGTCAAAGTATTGGGTCCTAGGTATTTATTAAACTTATTTCTTTAGTCTAATGTGATGACAATTCTTGTATTGAAATATTATTTTCAGCGGCATATTTCTCCATCTCTTTTTTGACATCGTCCCATAACTCCATGTTTTTAATTTTTTCTATCAATGGCATACTCTCATGTTGACATTTTCTTGTGGAGTTCCCATTATCTCTAATATTTTTTCCAACTATGTTGAGTGGATCATGCTGTCAATGACTGTCAACAACAAAGCAAAAAGTTGTAAAAAAAGCTTGTGCCACTTTGAATCCTCTTCTCTCAAATGTGAACCCTCAAAATGAGAAAGGGAAGGAAGGAAATATCATTTTATTTTTCTCACAATTAAAGATTACAATTGTGCTCTCCATCTATAATACATATTCCAATGCAAATACCCTCTCTATCACATGTATTGGAAGTTTGTAGGGTTCTACCACTGAATTGTAAAACCTTAACACAGTGTAGTCTTCCATGAAGTACCAGTCATCCAATTGTATTTCACTTCTGAGTTGAATGCAATCTCTAAAAGACATAGGAAATATAGGCATTGGAGTGCCTATAATTTTATGATACATTCGTGCCAAAAATAATTCTACAAAAAAATTTGTAGTTCCTTCTGTTATCACTCATCCTTATCTTAGGTTTCCATTCATATATTGGATTATGGACCTGACTTTGAAGCTTGTTTGTCTGAAATATTCCATGATGCTTTGCTAAAGAAGATGACACAAGTAGGTTGTGAATCTTAATATCTTTTGTGAACCTCTTTTAATCATGATTAATTGTTCTTGCATGCAATGACCAATGTGCTCAATAAAATTATATTTTACTAGTTCTTTTTCACAATGAATATGAAAAATCATTTCAAGAATGTTCGCACCCACTTCTTTGTTACTATCCAATCCCAAACCCATTTCACAAAAATATCAAGATCATAACGAGGCTTATGATCTGGATCCAGACTAGAACTTCTTTTTATTCCTCTGATATACGAATATTTCTTTATTGCATCTATTTTATCATAATTCTCTGCCAGCTTTCCCAGGTCAATGTGCACGTTTGAGTTTTGTGCTTCAAACCCTAGGTCCAATAGACTACCAAATTCAGTCTCGGTTATCGAGAAAAATTTCATCTTGAGCATTTTTATTGACAATTGCTTTTCTATTTTCATTATAATTTTTGGAGCAGATCATGATAATTTTTGGACTGGGGAATATTTGAGGTAACACCATGTGTGTCGACCTAGCAACCCATGGTGCAATTTTATTTGTCGTTGCCTTTTCCATGTTGTTAAATGGATAATATTTTGTATCCTTATTTTGATCTTTCCACTTATTTTAAAGTGCAAATCTAATTTGCATGATTCCCTTATTTCCAAGGATAACAGGATCATAAATATTGGAATTCATCAGTGAAATCTGGTGTTTTAAATAGTTTGTGCAAGTCTATTATCTTTGTCTCCGGTCTTTTCCTTTTACTCGTAATCATGGTATTTTCTTCGCTCATCATGGTATTACTATTTAATCCTAGGAAAATTCAAATAATTCTACACAGCTACAATTTACAAGCATGATTCAAAATTCAACCCTGATTCTATGACTACAATCTAAACAGTAAACCCTGGGATTTGAAAAAATTAAAAGATGGGATGTAGGTATTCAAGATTTAATGTAGAATTTCAATTTGTGCAGACTATGAGTGGGCAGTGATATAAGATATTATGTTGCAATCCTCAATCCTTAACCTAGAAGTTGTAACCACTTTCTGAATCTCCAATACAGTATACTAGTTAGAACTGAAAATTTTAAAACTTAGATTGAAATCCTAAAGGGAAAAAAATATACAATCTTGACTCATGATAACTTTTATTGCTTCTTTATGAAGACAAATATCTGATGTCACTAGGACATGTGTCACTTAATCATTTGAAATTACAACTTCAGTCATAGACCTGAAATTGAGCTTATTGCTTATTAGTTATTACATTTATTACATGTTTAGTTTTACTCCAATTTATATTTTAATTATACTTAGTTGAGTGTTAATTCATGACATGTGCCTTATTTCTAGGGGACATTTGCAAAAAGAGGGACATTTGCAAAAAGAGGTGACGTGTTGCGGGTCCCATTAACTTTTGGCTTGTCAGTACTAGTAGTCATGACTCACCTAGTCACCTCACACGTCATCATCAAATGACACTGATTGTGTGAGTGGACACATGTCATGATTCTATAATAGATTTGCAAAAATGGGGTTTCTTTTCCCTTTTGGCCCGAAATACATCGTACGTCGTTGATCTATGCTCATCTAATGGTCGTTGGCAATCACAGTTAGGTGTCGCGAGTCCCATTCACTTTTTCCTTGTTAATATGTTATTGATTTATTTTGGGTTTTATTTCCTCTCCAGCCAGAAATATAGTGTACACCATACGCCAAAAAATTATTAAATTTAAATTAAATTAAATTTTAAAACTATTTTAAATGTTAAAATAGAAACTTGCTTTGTCTCTGGACTGATAAAGAAAATCATTTTAAAATTTTAGATAAAAAATGGAAACACCAGCACTTCCTTATTACTACTGAAGCATACTTAAATGTCTAATTAATAATACACAGATAAATCAACTAATTAAAATATTGCAATCAGAGATAGATGTCTAATTATTAATACCCATAAAATGCAAGCTGATAAATGTCTAATTATTATTATTTTGATCGGTAAAAATGATTTTATTAATATAAAGAGGATTACATTATGAGTATATCAGAATATCAGATTTGCTTTACAACTGACCATAGAAAAATCTATAGAAAATACATGCATTCCAAACTACTAAACTATTATCCATCTAAACAAATACATGAGATAGCATATCGCAGCAGGAAATAAAAAAAACATCCTAGAAGAAACCAAAACCAAAGGCATCACGTCATGGTACAGTCGATAACAATAATATCAGTAAGTCTAGCCACCCTAACGTAGGCATAGACCCCAACCAGGCTTCGACAGTCTGTAGATCATTTCATGGTTGTCCCAAACCTACCAGTAGGAGAGAAAAACATTCCCCAACCACAAAAAATATTGTCTTCAAAAATCCCTCTGTCATCAGAGATCATATAAGAGGCCATTCATCAACTTTCTCGCACAACAGGGGCATTGAGGGCATAACAACAAAAAGGGAAAAATTACCAATGTCCAAACCTGACCCTCATCAACCTTCTGAGCATAGTCATCCTTGCTTCAACCTCTTGTGGTGTGACACCATGGCAGGCACCAGACTCTGCTCCTTCACCTTTTCTGCTTCATGTTCTGCCACCATTTCCTTCAGCTTGCACCAAGCTCGATCCCGGTCTACCCTGAAATTTCCTTTATCCACCTTACCCCACCACCTGATAAAAGGAATGAAGCCATAAATCCGAGCCTCATTTTCACCTTTGAAACATTTTGTAATATCTGAACCAATGTCGGGAACCACCCACTCCAGAATGGAGTCCATTTCAAAGAGTAGGTCTTGATTGAACAAACAAGACACTAACCACTTCACTTTCGCACATTCTCTTCCAATTTCTAGCCCCCAAGCCATAACCATTGATATTATATCAAGGTTGATTCTCCATTTATTCTTCTTGTTCACAAAGGCAGGCCCTAAAACATCCCCAACAACCTGAGCCACCTTATCCCACTTTATTTACACAAGACCTCATAGCCAAGCCAATGAAACTGGGCCTTTGAAGGCTTTTTGTTGCTTGCAATTACCCACAGAGAAAGTAGCTTCCATTTTTCTACTAAATTTCAAAGCTCAACCATTTCAAAAGAAACCAGAGTGTTACAAAAACTGCCACTAAAACTAGACCAAGCCTTCAAAACATTCAATCCACACATAAAGAGGGCCAAAAGGATTCCTTTATAGCTGTCGGCCTTACACTCAATAAATGAGAATAATTTCATTAATGGTCAGACGTCACCTTTCGCATGAGCCGAGAGGTCGCCAACTTAAAACCGCACAGGACACTTTCCAAGGGACTCAAAAAATATTAAAAACCATAAGGTTGCCAGTGTCCGTGCAATAAATCCAAAGAGGCCAATTATAGGTTGCAACTGAGGTCCACAACATCCAACAAATTAAAATCATCCCACACTACCTCATTAATATTTTTAAGGGAAACAACCCACTTAGATAGAATGTCTACTTCACAATTCCCCTCTTGCTGAATATGACTAATTTTGATGGCCTCAAATTTAGAAAGAAGATCATGCACAACATGAATGTATCTTTGAAGATGCCAAGCCTGTGTATTTTCTTTCTAGATAGCCTAAATAATAATCTGAGAATCTCCTTCCAAATGAATTTTTTGACAGTCCATTTTTAAACATAAATTCAAGGCCAAAATAGCTACTTTCACCTTAGGCACATTATTAGTTCCCACATCTAACTTTTGGGCACCATATGCCTGAATATTACTAGTCCAATCCCAAAAAATCAAACCTACACCAGAGGGGCCAGTATTCCCTCTGAAAGCACCATCAAAGTTAACTTTCAGCCAACCCCATTCCAGGGTTTCCCATTTGATCATCTCTCTGCCTATCTTATGTTTCCCAGGCAGGATACCTCCATTCCTAAATTGAATGCGAGTAGACGACCATTCACTTTGGATTCTCCTATCCGCTAAAGTAAAAGGAGTGGAGGACTTAAGTAGAAAGGTCGAGGCACCCAACACATCCTCAATAAAAGAATTAATTCTAACCATGACCCTTTCAAGGGATTCTTCCTTGTCCTAAAAAATCCTATGGTTTCTTTCCTTCCATAACTCCCAGACCACAATAAAAGGACAAATTTGCCAAACCTTAGACATGACAGACTTTGGTTTTTCCCAAGGCTAGCTAAGGAAAAGCTCCTTGACTAAATTCTGAAGGTGCCCTGACCAATCCAACTTTTTCTTAATCATATCCTAGTAGGCATAAGCAAATTTACATTGAACCAAAAGATAATATGCATCCTCATTTGCTTCACCGCACATGACACATTTAGTGGGACCAATGAAACCATACTTTTTCCTTCTTTCACCTATCAAGATGCGACCCCGCACAATGAGCTATGCAAAGGAGCTAGCTTTAGGGAGGCAATCCTTTCCCCAACATAATTTAGTGGGCCACTCCCCATGTTGATTTGGGTTATCCATAATTTTATATCAAAGTTTGACTGAATATTGACCACTCTTGGAAGCACACCAAATCATGGAGTTAGCATTGTCAGTGATTAAGACCTCTCTACTCTCAAAAACTGATCAAAGGAGATCATACTAAAGGCCATTAAGGACCAATTGACTGCCATCTTTCCATGTCCACTATGAACCCAAGGAGTCTGGATTCAATACGACATAGTCCACCAACTTCTCACCCCAAGCATTCATGTAGATGTTCAACACCTCATGGAGAGAAGCATCCTCAATCAAGGCCAGGTAACCATTCCACGAATCCTTCCAAAATGAAGTTGATCTCCCATCACCAACCTACCAAGACAAGTGATTAGTAATAACCTGTATATAATCTAGGATGAAATTCCAAATTGCCGAGCCCTTAGGGGGGTTCCTAATAGTGAGAATTCTATTTGGTTCCATCGAATCAAGATATTTGGCCTTAAGAATTTTTTCCCACAACATATCTGGATTAGCATACATACTCCAAACCATCTTAGCACCAAGAGAAAGATTCATAAGATTCTATTTTTTAATGCCAACACCCCCAAAAACTTTAGGTTTACAGATCTTATCCCAAGCAGGGAGTGGGATTTTATCATCATTACTTGAGCTATTCCAAAATAATTTCCTCATACTCCATTCTAGACAGGATATCACCTTTTTAGGTAATTTGAGACAACTCATAGAGAACACAAGGATAGCAGAGACCACCGATTGTAACATTAGAATGCACCCAATATAAGAGAGGCATTTACTCTTCCAACCATCTAGGCATTTTAAACAACTTTTGGTTAGGTCTTCCTAGAGATGAGAATTACAGGCTCCACTAAACAATGGGATGCCCAGATACTTGCCCAGAATTTTACCCATTCACATACCAAGGATCCCACAAATCTGCCTCTATTTTCCTTGACTGGTGTTGAAAAAGAAAACCTCAGATTTGTTCCAATTCACATTCTAACTTGAAACAACACTGTAAGAATCAATAGTCTTTCTTATCACCATTTCTTCCCTTAACAAAGCATCCCCCATTAAGTAGGTTTCATCCACAAATTGTAAGTGGGAAATCAGATCCACCCCATCCACTACTTTAATACCCTTCCATTGGCCCGAACAACATTTGCTAGAGATAAGTCACCCCAGAACTTCAGCCAAAATAATGAACAGAAAGGGTGAGATGGGATCACCCTGGCGTATCCCTCTATTAGTTTCAAAAAAATCTTGGGGGATACCATTCACTAAAATAGAGATTCTAGGAGTATTAATACAATTGCCCACCCATTTAAGTCAGGAGTCACAAAAACCAAACTTTTTCAACACACTAAGTAGAAAGCCTCTATGGACATTATCATAAGCTTTACGAATGTTCAGTTTAATCATCATCTTCTCTACTCATGTAGTTCTAACTGTATGGATTGCTTCATGGGTAATCACAACCCCTTCATAAATAGATCTATTTTCCATGAAGCTGCTCTGTTTAGGGGAAATAACAAAGGGGAGAACCACCTTAAGGCGATTAGCCATAACCTTAGAGATAACCTTGTATATAGTATTGCATAGAGCTATCAGTTGAAAGTCATCAAAGGACACTCTCTCCACATTTTTTTGGAATTAAGGCAATGAAAGAGTTTATTGAAATCTTTCAAAATAAAACCTTCAGCCCAGGATTCTTCCACCACTTCCCACATCTCCTTTCCAACTATCGACCAGGATTTTTGAAAGAAAATGGCTGAAAAACCATCAGGGCCCAGAGATTTATCCCCTCCCAAATTGAAGAGAGCAGCCTTCACCTCTAAAAAGGAGACCGATTCCCTGAGGGCCTAATTCTGCACATCAGGGATACATCTTGGGATAAGATCAATGATGTCAGAGTAAAAATTTGAGGGAAGAGTTGGAGCACCAAAAATATTCTGAAAGTAGTTAACTACCTCCTTATTAATATATGTAGGCTTGGAGAGGACCCTACCATTCCCATCATGAATTGAGAAGATTTTGTTCTGAGATCTTTTTACCTTAGCATCATTATGAAAAAACTTTGTATTACGGTCCCCCTCTTTTAGCCATGTTTCCCTAGACTTATGCCTCCAAAAAATTTCCTCCTTTTCTAGGACTTCCTTATATTTTTTGGAAATCCTCTCCTCCTCCAAATATTCCTCCTCTCTCATTCCATAAGCTATCACCATAGAGTTCAAACTTTCTAATTCTACTTCAATTGCTAGTTTATCCACAAAAATATTCCTAAACTCCTCCCTATTCCATATCTTAAGTTGTTCTTTGAGGAACTATAATTTTTTTTTAAAAGGAAAGCCTTATTACCTTTCCTTGTAGGTGTTGTTCTCCACCAAAGACTCAACTTATCCAAGAATTTATCAGCCCAAAGCCACATTTCTTCAAACTTGAAAGGGGCACGAATAGGGGTAGCATCCTCTTGAATCTTTAAGAAAATAGGGTAATGGTCTGACCCCATCAACGACAAGATTTCTACATTATAGATCCAATTCAATTCATCCCAATTACCAGCCAGTAGGAACCTATCCAAATTATCAGCAATGTTTAAGAAGCCACTCCTATGGTTTGTCCAGGTAAAGTTGTCATTGCTTGAGTTGACTTCTACAAGACCATTGGATTTTATAAATTCATCAAAATCTTTTTGACTCTGCCCTGCCCATCCAGCACCACCTTTTTTCTCCAAAGGGCCTCTAATTGCATTGAAGTCTCTACCCAGGATATAGAGGCCCTCTTCCTAGTTGTTAACAAGGGCTGATAAATCTTTCCATAATTGTAATTTAAGGGTAGGACTATTTGGTCCATAAATATTGAAGGCTGAAAATTTTGCCAAAAGTTGTTTAGAGCTTATCTCACAATGCTGCCAGAAATGCTTGTTATCCACTATTCTAACATCCACCATACTAGAGTTCCATAACACCCCAAGACCCCTGGAAGCACCATCCACTCCACTCAAGGCCCCACCCTAATGAGAAAAACTTTTTAAAAACCAATCAAAGTCACTATCTTTAATCTTAATTTCCTGTAAGAACACAATATCAGGCCTCACCTGATCAAGACAACACTTGATCAGACAAATCTTGTCAGGGGCATTGTAGCCCCTGACATTCTATGAGAGGATCTTCATAGCTACCAGGAAAAGGCATAGCCTTTTCCTGACCTCAAAATTTTTTCATGATTAGAAGCACTCCCCGCAAGTTCTAGAAGAAAATTATTAGATTTCCGCCCTCTCTTGCACTTCTCCCCTAGCTTCAGCTTAGATAAACCAGAAAATGTTTTCTCCACCCTTCTTTTGTCCATAATACCTGGTGATTCTGACAACCCCAGCTCATCACACATGCCTTCCTTGTCCTAGGACTCAAAGTTTGATCCTGAAGCCACTAAATCCCCACCACTACCTCACAACTTCAAAGGAGCTATCAAGATTTCTTATTGGGGAAATTTCAATGTCTTTAAAGATTGGCTCCTCATCATTATTACTTCTAAAACGGTCTGGAGATAGATGCATACCATACCCGTAGGGGAAGTTAGCATCATCTAGGGGATGTTGTCCTCTATTCATCCCCTCCATACCTACACTATCATAATCATCAAGATTGTCTTCTTGCACAGACTCAGGGATAACATCATCCTCCTAAGTGGGTTGTCCCTGACAAACTTTAGTGTGTGGATCAGCACTGACCAACTGTCCCAATGTTGGAAAAGAATGGATATGATCTGAAGACTGTTCCAGATCATCCCCTCCTGCCATATCCCTTCGATCAGAAGAAGCACCTTGAGTAACCAGGGCAGCCAAAGGTAGGGTTTCCTGAACCACTTGTGTAGAGCATAGATCTGACTCATCACATCCCACATCACCCTCGTCACCCCTAAAGATCAAGTGAATAGCTTTTTTCATGTTATCAACCCAAGAAAATGAGGTAGACTCCAATAGTTGAGCGTCAGGGCATCCCCCCTTAAAGCTATCAATAAATAAGAATTCATCATCATTGCCCTTCACCTCCATTCTCCTTACAATGTCATCAATAAGCCTATTTGCTTCCAGACCTTTTTCCTTACCCACCTCTCCCAATTTCACTTTCTCATTAATACCATCTTCATCCTCCCCACTTTCCACTATAAGCTATTGTTTCCATTCACCATTACCAGAGCCTAAGACAAGGAAATCAGGGCACTTATAACATTCTTGTCTCTAGACTAACACCCTAGAGCATATGGAGAGATCAGGGTAATTAATGACCTCCTCCGATCTGACAAAAGTCCCGAGCTGATCCCCAATAGATTTTAGGGTTTCTGCAACCTAGTATTCCAGCGAAAGATTAAAGATTTTGAACCAAATAGGGATCTCTTTGACCTTTTCCTCTAAGGGGTTAAAATTTGGGTGCCAGTCCTTAATAAATACACCTTGACCATTAATAAGGTAAGGGCCATTGGCATGGATCAAGAGCTTATCCTGCTTCGAAGAATAGGTAACCATATAAAAACCATTCAAAAGGGGTTTAATAGAACAAAAGGATTTCCATTGCGCCAAACACCAGGCTTTGACCAGACTTAAAGATAGCCATGGGCCCATCCACTTTAACACAAAGGCAGACTTAGACAAAGAGAAGATAGATTCATCCCAATGTGGGTTTTCAACTAAGATAGATAAAGTAGTAACATGTTTCACATTGTTACTCACCCTGAGAGAGTCACAAGCCATAGCTGGAGAGGATTTCGGCCTCCAAAAATTCTTCTTGATTTGCTGGAAATTTAACACCTTTTGGGCTGGGAGGGATTTATTAAAGGGCTTCATCCACCTATTCTCCTAAACCCTACCATGCCCAAAACCATTTGAGGATTTACTCTGATTCTTTTTCCAGTCACGACGAGGCCCATTAAAGGCAGAAAAAATTTCAAAAGGAATTTCGCCGCTAAGGCCATTTGCGGATGGATCGGCCATCATAGTCAAAACCATAGTGTTGTCGAAAGGCTTCTCTTCCCAACCGTTGCCTCTGCTCCTCTACCATGTTTTAAACATTATTCAATCTTTATTTTTATGACATCTATGTCTTTGAGTTTTGCGAATTCATAAATGTCTAATTATTAATACCCACAAAATGCAAACTGATAATAAAATTTGTTATGCTAATTTTAGACTTCAGTTTTACTGTAAATACTAAAGAATAACTGAATACTTTAAACTTATACATTTCCATAGTTGCACACATGACACATGTAAAATTTAAGATATTACTATTAAATAAATCACACACATACATTAAACATTTGTTTGGTTCATATCACACATCGATATGACATATAATTTATCAATATATTACTATTAGTCTTTAAATTTCTTTACAAAATTCCAATTAAACAAAATTTAACACACAATCTATTATCTCACACACTAATACATATCTCATTTTTGGAGGAAGATAGAAAATAAGGGTTTCTTTTCCCTTTTGGACCAAAATACTCAAACCATTGATCTTTGCTCATCCAAAGGACTACAATATCCGTTAACAAGTGCAAAGAATTATAGAAAAAGGATAAAAATTTACAATAATTATGCATTTATACATTTAAACAAAATTACACAGACAATCTATTATCATTCATTAAGAGTAAACTAGATTTTTAACATTCATTAAGAGTAAACCGGAAATGTAAAATGAATGTTAATTGGCCGAAGTCGAAGAGAAACATTTTCATTAATTGTTTCTAAAATTTATATTACTAATATACTATATAGAATATAGTCACATCCCTACTACAAAATGGTTTGAATAGGAAGTATCCCTAAAAAAAAGTTACAAATTTTTTTGCCACAAGGGGCATGGCACTAGTTGGTTGATCATATAACAAAAAACAAAAAAACACAAAGAACTGTCAAAGCCCTTCATTTCAAGAAAACTAAGGGTCTTCCTCTCCATCCCCATTAGAGAAGAATCATTTGGAGAGGATAATCTCTGAGAATTCATTGAGCCATGTGTAGTCTATCTCCTCCATGTCGTTGAGGTGAAACCACTTCTGCAGGAAGTCCCTCCCCAGTCGCGCCCACTTCCAACATTGGGTCAGCTTCCTTTCATTAATGTTCAGTAGGAAGGGTTTCCTTTCAAAATTTTTGCCTCACTGGATAATATTTTCTATTTCATCAACCTAGGGGATCCCCAACCCCGGTTATGCAAAGGCAATGACTTGGACATCGTCCACTAGAAATTTTTCCTTGAAAACATTTCACAGGAGCATAAGAATTTGTACCTTCTCTCCTTTGAGGTTGAGAAGAGACACTAGGAAGAGGGATGTGATGTCTGTACTAATGCGACATCTCTTCTCATTGCGAAGGAACTCATGGTTGAGCACCATCCACACAACATTGTTTATGAAAGAGCCCCCTTCCTTGCAAACAAAAGTTAGAAGTTTGTCTAGTATCATGCCTAAAAATGGCTTCTTCTCATTAGTGGATGTGGTTCTCAACCTAATTGGTGTGTCTATCTCTACTTGCAGAGGCTGGATATCCTCAACTAAAAACCTAAACCTTCAAACTACACACATATAATTGAAATTCTACAGATCTAAAAACTTAAAACCAGAGGTCGAAAGGCAAAAGCACATTTAAATTGATGAAAAAGAAAGCAAGAAAGTCTATAAATAGACATGTCCATATCTTCCATATCTTTAGGTAAATCACTCCCATTAATGCACTAGTGTGGGAAATTACTAATATAGTGACTATACTAATAACTATAGTCTGTACTAGTACAAATTTGGAAATCATGTTTGATGAGTGGATAATCATAGTTAAAGAATGTCACAGTCACTCTCAGTGACAAGACATTCATTTCTTGCAAGTTAACGTACCATAATTTCCACATGTATCCATTCCAAAGACTTCCTGCATAAATCTGTTTCTTTCAAGAAACTGGGCCCGAGATAAAACCTCAGCCATTAATCTATGATCAATCAATGGTCTTAATTAATACATTTAAACTCTATAGTTATAAAATAATAGAGTTAAGGTACGTGTCGATGGTATACATACCATGTGCAATGACGACACACAACTTGACAACCAAAAAGGCGATATTGACTGGACATTGAAATTATTAGATGTTTTATGAATTTCCATTTGGCATTGGCCCACAGTGCACATGACACGCTTGACTCTTGATATTCGCCAACAAAATACTAATTTTTCTCTTTATTTTTTCATAAAATCTACATTGTAGAGTAAAATACACTAACTAGTCAGCACATTTATAAAAATTTTTATAGTAATTTTAGATTTTAGTTTTATTGTAAAGAATAACTGAATACTTTAAACTTTTACAATTCCACAGTCGCACACATTACACATGCAAAAGTTAAAGAAATTACAGTTAAATAAATCACACACACACACTAAACATTTGTTTGGTTCATTTTTCAAATTCACAAATTATAAAATCACATATGTCACACATACATATTTTAAATTTAAATCCATAAAAAAAAAAATGAAATGAAGTTGCAATATTTTTATTAATATTTTTTACAAATTTACAATATTCGCCTTTGGACTTGGAGACTTGAAGTCCCTCAAAAACTTTAAAGAAAAAATGAGGGAGGTTGTGAGGTATTGGAAAAAAAAAACTTCTAGAATCTAAGGATTTTCCGCTCTATCTAAGTAGAACTCTTCAGAGATGATAAGATCTAAGAATTTATACAACCATCCATAGTCCACCAATTCATCTAAGAGAAACCATTTTCAAACAAAATCCCTACCAATATGTGCCCATTTTCTATGGCATGTCAACTGCTCAACATTCAGGTTCAAAAGAAAAGGTTTCATGGCCACATTTTGGCATGGCTGGAGAAGCTTGGGTAAATCACTTGCCCAAGGGATCCCCACCCTATTTCTGTAAAATGATAACCTCAACATCGTCACCTAGGAATTCTTGTTTGAATACCTTCATTAAAAGAAGGAGCATATCCACCTTGTCTCCTCTGAGGTCCAGAAGAGATGCCAAAAACTCAGACGTAATATCTATATCAACTCGGTATCTATCAACATTTTCCAAAAATTCACATCCTAGCACCATCCACAACCTCATTTGTAAAGCCTCCAACCTCCTTGCAAACTGATTGTAGGGTTTGATCTGAGACCAATCCTAGAAAGGGCTTTTGTTCCTCATCAGAGGTGCTTATCAAATAGATAGGATTGTCCATCTTCAGAAAACCACTACCAGAATATCAAAAATTAGAATGTGATAAAATTATACAGCCTAAAGACCTAAACCAGAGGCAAAATATCAACCACTTAGCAGAGGTAGACCTAAACCAAAGGAAAATTGAAGAGTAAAGAAGCATAGATCATCTATAAATAGCCCTCAATTCTTTCTCTAACCTTATTAATTCATTTTTCCTTCAAAATTCTATAAATCTTTCATACTAAATAGTCCATAATTCTTTCTCTAACCTTATTAATTCATTTGTCCTTCAAAATTCTGTAAATATTTCATATTAAATGCATGAGTGTGCGAAAATGGAAATAGCATCATGACAGGTCACAGTACCCAATTTAATGTTAGTAATAAGACATTTCTTTTATTAACTGCAACTGTGATACATTTTCAACCATCCACACAACTTACTAGTACTACCAAGTTGTAAGACTTGATACATGTAATAAATTTAAAATGGCAAAATGATCGATATTAGGTATGTGTGGAACACAATTATCATACAGAGTCATACAAGCAAGTTGCCAAGTTGGTAACTAATTAAGGCATTAATCTCTCGACGTGATGTTGCTTATTTAGATCATGGTTATGGTGCGGGTTAATTTGATACGTATCATCATTCCGGTGACTTCATGGAGAACTATGTTTCCTTCAAGAAATTGAGGCAAAAATTAAACTTTAGTCATTAATCTAGGATCATCAAATGGTCTCAAATAATACATTTAACATTAAAAAATGATGGATACCAATGTGTTGAATCCACAAACAAGTTCTTAGTTGGAAACAAATAAAGGCCATATTCGCTGGATGTGATATTGCATTAATTACATCTCTGATAAATTTCCATTTGGCTTTAGCCCTCATGACAAGTCCCATCTTCAGAAAATCGCCAATAAAAATATAATTTTCTCATAATTAACAAAATATTAGCCAATAAATTTAATAAATTTTCAAATGGTACATAAAATCCGCCAATATAAATTTTTTTCCCTTCAAAACAAAATTATTCGCCTCATATATTATAATTGTTTTACATCAAAAGAAAAAAAATTGCCTCATACAATATATATATTACCCCCACAATAATGTAATATTCGCAACACTTTATGGAATTTTCATTCGATAGGGAAAAAATCGCCAATACTAACTATTTTATTTGCCTAATTTGGAAAAACAAATTGCCTTCATTAAGAAAAATTTCCCCCTAAAATAATGTAGGATTCGCTAGGATTTTACACTTTTTCCTAGGAGGGGGTTTCTTAAAGTTGTCCTTGGATCATTGGGGCACGCAATATGGACAACACTGATTGGTCAAATAAGGAGGAATGAAAAAGTGCTGAAAGATATTTTCATTCTACTGTTCATGCATGGAACCCTAGAGAAGATCCTCACCAGAGGAATATACAGGTATGCTTATAAAATTTTGGATACATTTGTAATGTCATCTAACTGATATACTAATATTTCTTATTGTGAATTGTAGGTGCCCCTAAATTTTCAACAACATCCATGTCTGAAAAACATGAGACAACTTGCAGAGGTGGATCTGGACCACGACTATGAAGAGATCCTAAACAGTGTAGAATGACACACAATTTGTAAGGAGGGTGAATGCCTACAAAAGAGAAGGGGAAGCATGGTTTGTAGGTATTCATTTTATTCAAAAAATATCTATATCAAAATTAAATTTAATATAAAACTTAGGAAACTAAATATAGGACTTTCTTATATTGATTATAGGTATAATGCTCCTTGGCTATTAAACTTAGGGGGATCAGAATTATATGAAGACATAGAAACAAGTGAAAAGAAATTTGAACTAACAAGAAATGATGATAAAGTTAATTCCCATAATCGTCATATACTACAATTATACAGAGAGAATATAGATTGACAACCTATTCTTTCCAAACACACAGTGATCAGATACATTGCAAAGTGTGAAACAAAAGCTGAGAAAAGTTTAGAAATATACCACCAAATGTTGATGCACCTCTCCAACATGGAAAACTCTAATGATTTAGCTACACAAGCATATAAGAGGCTTCTATCTGAGATAGTTATAGAAAGAGACATTGGGGCTCAAGAAACATGTTATATGTTATTATAACTTTTTTTGGTGGATAGAAGTACAAAATTTGTTAATCTAAATGTTTCATGTGAGGTGTTCCAACCTATAACTCTAAATAATAAAAATAATAAAAATAATGAAGAGAACAATGAAGAACAAACAAAATATTTCATTCATTGGTACAAAATAAGTTGGTTATGTATGGAAGGTGTCACATTAATTAATGCAGCTAGATCATGGTTATATAATCCTAAAAGAAGAAGAGAAAACAAATGGGAGCCAAGGGAAAGAGAAATAATTGTTAGAGTATTTCCCAGGTCTGTAACTATTCCTTCATGTGATTTAGGTAAATGGATTGAATTTTTTTATCAGATTTATTTCTTTAAAAACCATTCTATGACATAGAACAAGATATTGGTTACGATGACAACTTCATAATAGCAAACTGGGAGTAATTCAATTAAAATCCTTGGCATGTTGAACATAGAACATCTGGAGAAGGTGTTGAAAACCAAAGTGATTCTGAAATCAAAGACATTGAAGATGTTCACAAAAATAGCACAGAGCATGAATGGGAGATTATATCTAGGTTGCATCACATCAAGGTCAAAATATACGTTGTTCAGAATTAGATATGTTAGGAAGAAGAGACATTGATAGACATACAAATTGGTATGTTGATTATCAAGTAAAATAGTACACTATTGCAGCAATCAATTTCATAAGTAACATGAAGGATCATGGATGTCTTATATATGATGACATGCCCCAATGCATCAACTACATGACCCTCGATAATAAACAAAAAATGGTAGTCGACATAATTATGGAACACTACCACATAAATCATAATGGAGAGCCATTGTTCATGATAATTCAAGGAACAACAAGAACATGAAAAGTCATATCTAATTGGTGTCATTAGTCAATGTCATGAAAATTTTTCAATGCCTCCCTTTCTCTCCTTCAATTACTTGCACCAATTGAAGTCACATCATTAAATATTGGAGCCTCTACAGTTCATTCAAAATTAAAAATCCCAATACTGGATTTTACTCAGCTAGAGGGAACAAGACTCACAAGTTTTCAAGAAGAAATGACACATATAAAATACATTTTGATTGATGAAATGAGATTCATTGGTCAGAACATGCTGGAAAACATATTCACGGCTTCGACAAGCATTCCCATAAAGTGCACACATAAGCTTTGCAGGTAAAGATTTCATTTTTTCTTGATGAACAACTAATTAATATAAAAATACACTTTAATTAACTGTAATATAATAAAAACTACATATTTTAGAAAATAATTATTACTTTTATTATATTTCAGGTGTATCTATGATTTTAGTAGGAGATTTGGGTCAGTTGTCACCAATCAATGATAGACTAGCATATGAATGCAATAGAAGGGTAAAGTTACTATGGGAGGAGTTCAAAATTGTTGTTAGTTTAGATAGAATATTCAAACAAGATGGGGAAAACATCGAGCAACAAAGATTTCATCAACTTTTGACAAATCTAAGAGATGCAAACCCACAAATTGATGATTGGAGGTTGCTAATGATGAGAACCCTTATCAATATAGATGCTATAAAAAATTATGAGTTTGAAAATGTTGTTCATTTTTTTTTAACAAATGAAAATTTTCATAGACATAATAAAAAAATGTGATATTCATTGAAACATCCCGTTGCACGTAGTGTTGTGACAAAATCAAGAAGTGTCAATACAACATAAAATCATTTGAATGATGAGCTTGATCTAGAGTTGTTAATCTATAAGGATTCAAGGGTTGTGCTGACTTCAAATCTTTGGATATAAGCAGGTCTTTTAAATGGAGCTCTGGGATATATTCAAAAGATTGTCTACAAACAAGGTTGTGCTCTGCCTGAACCACCGACATATGTGATGGTTGAGTTTGATAACTATTTTGGGCTTCCATTTGAAGATCATTATCCAAAAAAAATTCCAATAGCAGCAATACAAAAGGGAAGAACACTTCAATTGTCATTAAGATTGGCATGGGCATTGACTATACATAAATCTTAGGGTTTAACTCTTCCAAAAGTGACAATTGATATTGGACCAAGACAAAGAACATGATTGACATTTGTGATAGTTTCTTGTGTAAAATCTCTACAGTGTCTGAGAATAATACCTCCAATCACATATGATGAAAAAGGGTAGATAGATTGCCAAGCACAAGGCTAAAGAAAACATACTCAAATGCTTGGAAGATAATTGATGTAATATATTATTATTTGAAATTTTCTTCAATGCATTTTATAAAAGCTTTTCTAGTCAATATAATATTTTGTAACATTTTATATAGTATTGTATGCTTTAAAAATGTCTATTGAACAAACATAAATGATAAAAAAACATTACATAAATTTAAGCAACCCAATCTATCTCATTTACTTCTATTATACTATAACTCTCATTTGAAATATTTTAAACATCTAAATTTCACATGCACAATTTGTATATGGACATTTCATATAACCTTGCATAATTCTTTATACCATTACAGTAAATTCAATGGTCACATATGATTTGTTATGTTCTTCTATTTGTGTCACTTTATGTCAAATATTTTTTTTTAAATTTATTTCATATACTAATCTTTAAAAAATTGTGTCAAGATATCAAGTTGATTAAATATATTTGATGTTTCTTTGATAATATGCATTTTCTCAATGGTTACTATCCTTTATGCAACATTCTAATTAGTTTCTAAAATAATATTTCTTATCCTATTTCATGATGATTTAAAAGTGATTAATAATTTTGATCAAACCTGAAAAGGATTGGGGCCCTTCCATATTTAATTGAATAGAAAAAATATATTTTTCTCATATTAATTATCATATATGTAGTGATCTAAATGTGGCATTAATTATATTTTCGAATAGAATGTGTTGGAATAATGGAAGGGTGTGTACTGAGAGGGGAGGGGTGAATCAGTACCCTTAAACCTTTTTATCAAATAACCTTAGTACTCATAACCTGTATTACCGACCATTGTAGCTTTTCTACTTCATGCATGTAATATCATAAAATAAATGTAAGTGCATGTAACCAATCATAGAAATATTCATGAAACTCATTTACACATGACACATGAATTGATAACACAGAAAACCCCTGTTAGAAGGTAAATACTATGGTGGGGATGAAACCCACAAAGCTTCACTATCTACAGAATGGAAGGTGTTGGTTAAGGCTACAAGTTGTGTTCACTTTTGATGATCTTACCCTGTTAGGAGTAACATGTCAAAATTCTTAAGTCTACTTAGTTAAGAGATTTTAACAACACAATTTATGTGTGCACTCGGTTAAGAGATTTATAGTAAGACTATTAAGTCCACCTTCTTGAAGGATTTCTTCTATTTGCTACAATTGTTAGAGAGTAAAAAAAATATAGATGACCTGATAACTTGCAATCTTGAATTGTTGATTATAGATCCATTAAGTTCACAAAACCAATATCACCTTATTGTGATGGATAATACCTCTGTTACTCCTCGGTAGCCTTGTATGTAGTTCTTGATAAACTGAATTCTTCTTTTTATGTCCTTGTGCATGAAAACCTATGTCTGATCCTTAGACGTCCTCTACGGCTACAATCATCATTATCTTGATTGATTACTACATCTATTTATACAAGATTATGACCTAATTAGGTTTCACATTTTTCTTGGTAACTCTAATGATCAAAGGTTTACAAATTGACCTTGATCTCCTAGTTTGCATGTATACAATCAGTTAAATTGATTAAATCCATTACTTATGCTTTACTTGATCCTCAAGAAATGGTTTTCTAGCTAAGCATAAAGCTATATTAAGACTAAAGTGCTTTAGTTGACGTGTATCTCAGATCCTCTTTTCTCAGGAATAAAACTATCTCTCGGTAGACTGGTGCTTGGTATGCTCTGTAGACTGTGCTCGGTGATGTCTCTATAAGACTATGCTCAGTTTACTCTGTGAACTATCTTCCTCAGGTTTACTATGTAAACTATCTTCCTCAATTTACTATGTGAACTGTCTTCCTCAAGTTACACTGTAAAATTTCTATCAGTGTACACTGTGACTGACTATCCAAAATGGTTTCCTTGTATACTAATGACAACCTATGATCCTTTAAGGATTATCAATCTCCCCCTTTGGTATTAGTATCAAAAGATGATATGTACAGTGTATACATTTCAATGAATCCCCCTATGTGCATGCTTTGGTACAATGTATGTACATGTTTTCCTTGGTACATTTTCCCCTTTTGCTACATTCAGTTTCCCCCTTTTTTGAAATTAATGACAAAGATGTAGTACTTACAGCTTGTCAAATATGTGTGAATGGGATTTCTATATGGCTGCCATCAGCTTATCCCATTTCTCCTTGAGGTGTTTGAGGGTCATGTGCTCCAAAGTTATTCTTGCGTGCATGTCATAGATACTCTCTATGACTAACATATTTGGGGTGGCAATTAGAGTCTTTGTCAAAGTCATGTGTTGTAGCAGCAATGTGAGATTCGGTAGTAACATAGCTTGGAGCTCAGTTACTTCATCTCTAATTTTTCTTTCTTCCTTTTGAATTTCAAGTCTCAACAATTTTGATTCTACAATCTTCTCATAATGCAATTGGAATAAATTTGGCTCAATTGACAGACTTTGTGCACTAGCTTTCAGATCCTCATTTATTTTAGCAATATTTTCACTATGCTCGGTAGTGAATTTCTCTAGTGTGCATAACTTTTGAACTAAGTTAACTACTTTTGATATGATTGGTTCTAGTGTAGTTACTAGCTCACAAATTTTTACCTTGTTCTCTACCACTTCTTGGCTGATTTTCTCAGTTAGCTTGTAGTGACACTTCCCTTCTGCATGTTCTTTGATGACCTTGTCATCTTATACATTCTGTGATGTTATGGCCTTGGTCAGAACTGCTAGCTGATCAAGGCTTGGTGCTTTTTTATCAAGTTCTGTGTCAGGAACTATTTGCAATAGGATTTCCTTTGTAGTATCTAGGACTTGTGAATTTTTGTGCTCCTTCTTGAGCTTGTCCTGTATTGCCTTCTTTTTGCATAGTTCTCCATACTTTTTTAGTGACTCAGGATCTAGTGTTCTTGGATCACAGTCAGGTATGTCAATTATTTCTTCAAGTGTAACGAAGGCCTTATTCTTCTTGTTCTTCTTTTTCTTTAGTATGTTGTTGATAGTAGGGGAATGTGGAACAATAAAAAGAGCCTTTTGTTTCTCTATTTCTGTTATTGATTTCTCAGGAGGTGTGGCACCTTTGCTAGGTGGCTCGATCAATACCTATTGGTCAGTTGTAGACATCTCTACATCAACCTTATCTTGACTTGCATCCTTTTCTTCCTTTCCACTATCCTTGGCAGGTGCATCATTCGGTTTATTTGCACTGTTATCTATCTTTTCATTTTCCCCTTGTTCATCACCTGTGTCCATTGGTGTGTCTGGTTCAGGCTCAGGTGTTTTCTCCTTTGATTATGTTATTATATTCATAGTGTGTATCAATAAAGGCATGTTACCTGGTACAATTGCCTATACAACATTTGTAGTGTCTTGTTCCTTTGGTTGCTTGGTGGAAACACTTACATCTTCATCATTCTTGGGATCATCATCAGAATCAATATAAGTTATATATTTTATAGTGATGTATGGTGTTTCTCCTAATGTTTGCAATAGCTGAGATATGTCATCCATGGCCTTACTTGCCTCTATTGTCAAATCAGTTGGATTGACATCTTTGGTGTCATTGATGAAGATATGCTCATGTCTTGGTGTGGCCTCCTTCTCATTGTGAGTTGTCTCAGTTAGAGCTAGTACATGCTTGGGTGGATTGAAGATTTATGTCCAAATCTTATTTTTTTCTATAGAAATCTCTTCTAACTTGTTTGCAGTACTTTATATGCTCTTGTCTTAGCCAAAAATTTATTTGCATGCTCCTACATTGTTGATTCATTTTCTTCAACTGTTGACTCGGGCATGAATGTAACTAGGGATCTCTCCTTCATCTATTTCTCTGTGTGTAATGCGCATGTCCACCTAGTTGATATCTTATCATTTAGCTCTTGTGGAATATGAATTTTGAATTATAGAGGTACATACTTGTATGCTACCATCATTTTAATGATAGCATGCTCTAATTTATTCTAGTCCTCGATGGGCAGATGTACCCATTGTCTAATCTTATTATTTTTTATACTGCATGTTTTGATGATTGACTATGCAATTTCATCAATTGTCTTTGGAATTTTGGCCTTTTCTGTCTGAATTCTCTATTCTATTTCATACTTTTCTGTATCATCCTTATCTTCTCTTCCTTTTAGATATCACCTTCTCTATTTTTGTGTTGATTTCCCGGTTGCGGATGTATTCTTTCTTTTCATTTAATTTTTCATAGTTCCTTTCTTCAAGGGTGGTGATTCTACCTCTTTTGTTGTCTTGCTCCCATTTCTTGATGCAGCTGTCACATTGGTAACCTTTGTTTTCTTGAATGGTGGTGTATCTGATTCAATAGACTCTGAATCACTTATCTCTTTAGCTTAACCGATGGGTGACTAATCCTCAATGATATCTACTGATTGTTATAATTCCACATCATTTATCAATAGTTTCTTTTGAAGAGTGTTCATTATTTTTGGCTTCTTCCTATCTATCTTCTTTACAACCAAACCAGTCTTGATTCTACACTTGGATTCCTCATATGTTCCAAATATTTTCATGGTTTTATCCACTAGCTCATTTAGCAGGGTTTCAACAGTTGTTTTAGCTTGATCAATGTCAATTTCATATTCTAGTGGTGGTAACCATGTTGTTCTTAGTTATGCAGGTTTGATAAGTGTTGAGTCGATGTCAACTGAAAAACATATCTCATCTTTGTACTTTTCCACTAGTTGAGCAGGGATTCTCATCCTCTTCTCCATCCTAGTCTTGAATGTGGCAAAGTATCCATCCATTAAAGGTATGAAATTGTCTCCTAGTGACTTAATGAAATCATGAATTTGTGTAGTGATTGGTCGGTTTGTGTCCCAAGTGACATTACCAACTAAAGGAAAGAAGTTATATAAATAGAAGAATGTGCACATAAGGAGGGAACCAAACTTACATGTGTTAGATCTGGCTGATCTAATTGTTCTCATATTCTCTTCTAGTTGCTTCAGTAGCAGCTTGCATATGTCCAGATGCATTCCCTTCTTCACAATTTTATATGCAGTGTCAACTGCTCCACATGATATGTTGTTCATTCTGATAGCTTGGAATATCTTGTACCCAGTACACATGCACTGAATTTCATCTCAGGGTTGGTGATTGTATTGAGTTTCAACCCTCTGCCATCCCATATTGTTCTGGTTAGCTTTTAAATTTTGGGGCGTGAAGGATGCTTTAGGGATTTTGCCTTCTCGGTGATGGGATAACCAATCACTGTATGAATCACATCTTTTGTGATTGGTTGGGGTTCATCTAGCCACATTTTCCCATCATGTACTCAGCTAAGTACTATCCATATCTACTCAATTTTGAACTCTTTCAGGAATAGTAGGGCATTGCTTAACCCTTTCACTTCTATTTGCTTATACTCATCCCGTAGGTTTCCATCCTTACATAGCTTCCTGAATCTAAAGGTATCTGATCTCTGCAACCTTGCAGTGAATGTATGCACGGATATCTTCAATAAGCAAAACCCTAGGTGGGATACTCAAGAATTCTCCCTTGTCATCGGGTGGTGAAGCAACCTCAGGATAGAACTTATAGTTTGTTTCTTCACAGGTTGAGTTCTTGATGAGAGAAAAATTCTTATCTTTTGTCATTTTGATTTTCGCGGTCTGGGAAGTGGATGCCATTGTTCATGAAAATTAGGGCTTCTTCGCAAATGAACAGTGAGCTCGGTAAGTCTTGGTACTTACTGGATGATCACAGTGAGTGATTGAAATTTGTTGGAGTGCTTTGGAATCACTGATAATCACTCTACAATATGTCGCTTCTTAGTTGCTCTTTTTCACTCTGCTCTCGGTCGTAAACACTAGGTGAAAAAATGAGTTCACTTTGCCCTTTTTATAGACAAATATAACCTAAGTGATGCATTAAATGCTTCACCTACCAATCAGTTGAAAAAGTGTAGACGCTTGGTTAACACACCAAAGACTTTAGCTCGGTGAGTATTCAATACTCGGTACAAGGTGTCAACTTGGTTGACTCCCACATGTTCACCGACGATGCTTGGTGTATAGTGTCAACTCGGTTATCTTTCATATGTTTATCGATGTGCAGTTTATGCTTGGTTCATATTAACCGACCATACTAGATTCATGAAACATAAGAAGTAATACCATAGTGCATCTTCTTTTATGCTAATTTGGCATACTATCAATGAATGTTGGAACTGATGTAAAATGTAGCTTTGTAGAGTGTAGTTCCATACTTACTTTTTTTTCTTTTGTGGGGGTGGTGGTATCACCTAATCCATTAGATGAGGTGTCACCAACTGTATTGCTTGGTCCAGCATTATCATTTTTTGAGGCTCTCTTCCACATTTGATTTCTCATTCTCCTGATGTCTTCAATAGTATTTCCATTTGCAAAAGTGCTTGACTCTGCCACTCAGTCTCTACAGTCCTTTCTTAGGTGACCGACCTTATGACAGTGTAAGAATTCCATTCTAGAGTTAGTCCAGTTCCTCAATCTTTGTAACCATTTCCTCATGCAGTTTGCAACTATGTGTCCATATATGCCATATGTTGTGCAATTTACCCATGTGATGCAATCCCAAACATATGAGTTACCGACTCTTCTCGGTTTATAAGCATTTTATTTCTCTTTAGGTTTCCATACTTTCTTTTTCTTTTTCCTGCATTCATGAGATGCATGGCCATGCATTTTTCAAGTAGGGAAATATTTTTCCATGTAGGATTACTTCTTTGGTTTTTTCACCTTATATATACATTCATGTGCTTTGTGTCCATGCTTGTTACACTTATAATAATTACCTATGCATGTAGAAGTAGATTTAGGAATACCTTTTTCTTTACTCCTATAGACATTTGATGTGTAGCCTGGTTTTCCATAATGATTACATGAATGATTCATTGGTCTTGGAGTTGTGTAGACATCCCTTTGATTAGCTAGGTATGATGATTCTCCATGCTCAGTACACCCTACACTGGTATTGTTGTTGAGTCTTCTTTTTCCATTCAGAAATTCGTCCATTCTTTTTGTACTGTCTTCAACTTTCTTGATCATATCATTAATATGTTGTTGTTGAATCTTTTCTTCATGCTTTAGTTTCTCATTCTCTTCTTTTAGTTCACCAATAACTTCCAATTTTCCATTTAGTTCTATGTTCACTCGGTTGGCCTCATGAATCATAATAACTATTTGTTTGGTGATCTCAATGTGATTTTCAGTAAGTCTCTGTATCTTAGATTGTTTCTCTTGCAATTTCTCAGTAATCTTTCTCCTGTCATCAATAGCTAATGTTCTTTCTTGTTCAGCTTTTCTTGCATTATTCATAACATCAATCATTCTTACCATCTATGTCTCTTGACCGATCTATAGTACCTTCACTTGTTCAGTCAAATGTTGATTGATTTCATTTAGATTTGTAATGCTTCCTTCAGATGTGTTAGATGTATTACTAGATCCAGATCCAGATGAATCAAATAATTTAGGTATCTCTTCTTCATGATAGTCATTTTCATTGTAGCGAGATGCCATGACTTTTCTTTCAGCCAATAATTCTTTCATCTTGTTTCTTTCTTCTTTGTATTGCTCAAAGAAAATCTGTATCTCCAACTTCTGATTCTCGATATTTTTATCAAGCTTATACCTTTCCATTGTATGATCTTTTCTCTAAAGTGAATTAAAATTTTCCAAATAAGAGATCTAGCTCCGATACCAATTGTTGGAATAATGGAAGGGTGTGTGCTGAGAGGGGAGGGGTGAATCAGTACCCTTAAAATTTTTTATCAAATAACCTTAGTACTCATAACTTGTATTACCGACCATTGTATCTTTTCTACTTCATGCATGTATTATCATAACATGAATGTAAGTGCATGTAAACAATCATAAAAACATTCATGAAACTCATTTACACATGACACAAGAATTGATAACACAAAAAACCCATGTTAGAAGGTAAAAAATGTGGTGGGATGAAACCCACAAAGCTTCACTATCTACAGAATGGAAGGTGTCGATTAAGGCTACAAGTTGTGATCACTTCTGATGATCTTACCTTATTAGGAGTAACATATCAAACTTGTTAATTCTACTTGGTTAAGATATTTTAACAACACAATGTATGTGTGCACTCGGTTAAGAGATTTACAATAAGACTGTTAAGTCCACCTTCTTGAAGGATTTCTTCTATTTGCTACAATTGTTAGAGAGTAGACAAAAATATAAATGACCTAATAACTTGCAATCTTGAATTGCTGATTACAGATCCATTAAGTTCACAAAAACAATATCACCTTATTGTGATGGATAATACCTCTATTACTTCTTGATAGCCTTGTATGTAGCTCTTGTTAAACTTAATTCTTATTTTTATGTCCTTGTGCATGAAAACCTCTATCTGATCCTTAGATTTCCTCTGCGGCTACAATCATCATTGTTTTGATTGATTACTACATCTATTTATACAAGATTATGACCTAATTAGGTTTCACGCTTTTCTTGATAACTCTAATGATCAAAGGTTTACAACTTGACCTTGATCTCCTAGTTTGCATGTATACAATCAGTTAACCTGATTAAATCCATTACTTATTCTTTACTTGATCCTCAAGAAATGGTTTTCTAGCTAAGCATAAAGCTATTTTTAAGACTAAAGTGCTTTAGTTGATGTGTATCTTAGATCCTCTTTTCTCGGGAATAAAACTATCTCTCGGTAGACTGGTGATTTGTATGCTCCGTAGATTGTGCTTGATGATGTCTCTGTAAGAGTATGCTTAGTTTACTCTGTAGACATTCTATGCTCGGTTTACTCTGTGAACTGTCTTCCTCTTGTTACACTATAAACTGTCTGTCGGTGTACACTGCAACCGACTGTCCAAAACTGTTTCCTTGTATACTAATGACAACTTCTAATCTTTTAAGGATTATCAGAATGTGTTGCATTAAACATATTTTTCAAGTGGATTTGTGGTAACCATATATGAAATATCTTATATGTCGTAATTATATATTAATATTATTTAGAAATGATTACAAACTTTGACACAATTTATCCAACATTATAGTCAAATTCCAACCAATTTGAAAATTATTTGTAATAATGTTAATACCAATCAAACATCTCTACTGTTTAATTTTATCTTCTCTCATTATCAAAATTGTCATAATCCAAACTCTATAATTTATCATGATCCTAAATGCAAATTAGACATGTTTCCCTTCTATAACATTTATCATAATCCAAACTACGACCCTTACTCTAATTCTAATTCTAAAATGACCTACAAGATAATACTTACACTAACCCTAACCCAAACCAAAACTCTATTGTTAACCCTAAATTTAATTATAAATAATCTAAACTCTACCCCTTATTATAATAATTATGGTCTAATCCCTATCCTTAACTATAATTTTGACCTAACCCTTAGAGTAACCTTAACAATAAATTTATTCCTAACCCTTTCTCAAAACCTAACCATTGCCTTAACTATAATTATCATTGTAAACCTAAATTTATTCGTAAATCGTTATTATAACCATAACCCTAATCCTTATCCTACCCCTAATCCTAACCATCATACTAATCCTAACTATAAAACCTACAGCCTAACCCTAACCCTATCCCTATTCCTAACAATATCTCTTCAACCTAACCCCAATCGTCACCCTAATCTAAACCTTAACCCTAAACATCATAATAATCCTAGCTCAAACCCTAATCTGAATCCTAAACTTGACCATGATACTAATTCTAACTTTAAACAGTGTACACTAATACCAATATATTATTATAAAAATATATAATATTTAATAATTATAATTTACTAGTGTATATTAATTACTATTGCACATAAAAATAATATACAAAAACAACTCGAGTATTCTAATAAGTCAAGAGATATCAGAGGCCTATTTTCATCAATTTGTATTAGTGCAATAGGCACCTCATATAGATATATGTCCACACACACACACACACACACACACACACACACATATATATATATATATATATATATATATATATATATAAAAGCTAGTTTAATATATTTACCCAATCATACATTAAAAACACATTTGTTGCTAATTTTTTAATTTATATTCAATATTATAGATAATTTAAATTCAAAGTATTGATTAATTTTGTTGATTTTATTAAAAACTTAAATATTTATTTTTTATTTTTATTTTGCTATGTATTTTTTATTATATTATTTTATAAAATAATTTTCTAAATACATAATAATACATTAAAATTAAATCGACAAACAGATTTATATAAAATAATTTATATATTTGACAATAAAAAATTGTTTACAATAAATATTTAATTTATATAAAGTAATTTAGATATTTGACACAAATAAAGGAAATAATTTTGTTTTTAATGAATGATTGATTTTGAAATTTGATTCTTGCCTAAGAAAATCTTTAATAATATTTAAAAAATTAATGGTTATTATATTTTAAAAGAAAAATATTTCTATTTAATTTAAAATTTAAAATTTATTATTAAAATTTATCAAAAGACATTAATACCTTTATATATATATTTCATTATTTATTAATTTTTATAATAATAAAAAATTAAAATTGGGAGGATATTAAGAATGGTTGCAAAGGCTATGAGGGTGCCAATAGTGCATGAGCAATTAAGGGTGGATGCGACAAGCAATTCAGAGTCTTCGAAGGAAGGTAGTAGTGAGGCGACAATGGAGCATGAAGAGTTAAGGGTGGATGCCACAGGTTATTTAGTCTCTTTGAACAATGGTAGTAAGGTAAGATGGGCAGATATACCTTTTGATGGATTTGACCGTGCCAATGTGCTGAATTCTAGGCATACTCCTCAATGGGTTCTGAAAAATGGGCGTTGGAGAGATTGTGCCTTTGAAAACAACCTACCTCTCTGTATTTCCATAAGTTTTCCACTTCAAAGCGTCACCCTAGGGTTCTAATCTATGAAGGCATCTTAGGGCCTCCTCCTGTGGTTGCTTCCAAGAATTTTTTGCAATTCCAGAGATTGTCATGCCCAAAAGTTGGGCAAAATACAACTATGAATTTTTTTCTAAAATACTAATGTTAACTACGGAAGTACATACACAAACCTTTAAGTTAACTATAAGATGCATTATAGGTTGCAAGTCTAGGGTCCTAGCAGGTTTGTGAAGAACTGTTGACTAAGTTTGACTAGAGAAATGCACTAGTCGCTTGAAAGTGTGTGTCCTTCTAGCAACAACTTATATTTTTAACTAGATTAATATCTATAAGTTAACTATGGTCAGTTCCGTTTATGGGAAAACATAATGTTAATTCAAACATTTACATTATTATATATTTAATCATTTTCACGTGTGTACTTAAAGTAATGTAATAATTTGATAAAACTAAATATTAACCTTATTTAAATCATATTTATGGATGCCTAATTGATAAAAATATTAAATTGATTATACTAAATATTCAAAAGAAATAACCCAAGGGAATATTAACACTAATACATATATATTATCCTATAACAACTATACATCTTTAACTTAATTCCTTTTTTTATTAGCACATAATCTCCTCCTTTTTCTTTATTAGCACATATTCTCCTCCTTTTTTTTTGGTTAAAAGAAATGTATTTTATATTAGGCAGAGGGCTATGGTTTCAAAACCCTAGCCATGACTGTGTATGGTGGCTCGATGGGGAAGCGACACCCACAGAGGCAGTGGTAATGATTTGGGTGGAGGCGACATTGGTGGATGTCAAGAAGGGCAGAGTAGTGGTCCTTTCATCTAAAGGGGAGTGGAGGGGAAAAGGGCAGGGCGGCCGCAATGGCGATGAAGGCAGCGAAGGAGGTAGAGGCCTACCTAAGGATGCGGCGGCGTGGGCAGAGGAGGGGTGGTGGTGCCATGGTAGGCGCGACTCTGTGCAGGAGGCGGGTGATAGTGGGGGACCGAGGGTTGCACGGTGTGGCACCTCCGCTCCCCATTGTGCGGCCATAGTGGGTGAGGGCAAGTGCAAGCGCTAGCATAGCCGCCACTCTCCCACCATTGTGTTTACACAATGGCGATGAGCCGCCCACGCGCAAGGAAATATGCAAGGGGCCGGGGTAGGGCTTCGACTCTCCCACCCCTAAGCATTTATTTTTTTAATTTAATTTTATTAAAACAATAACTTAGTTGTTTTAAAATGTTTCCTCCAGAACTTATCTTTTACAAATATTTAACCTATATGCATTTTTTAATATATATATATATATATATAACTAATACTATTAGTAGGTTATATAAAATACAATTTAGACAATTAGATTAAATATATTGTTGAAACAAAATTCTATTGATTTATTTTAACAATTTATCTTTAATAGACATTGTATGCTACTATGCATATTTAAATCAATCTACACGATTTTATGTTTTCCACCCATAAATGGTTAAGCCCTATTGTAATGTGATATAAGAATATCTAACTTTCTAACTAACTATGCAAATATTTAAATAAATGAAATATTACGTTTAACTTGTTTTGCTTTAAAAGGGGGAATTTAACTTCTAAGAACATTATGTCTTAACCAATTGATGTACCACTAGTCTTGCTTTCTCCTACACCTCTTCTAGTGTCTTCTAGGTCACTCTATTGAACTACTAGCGTTCTTTCACAATCCCTAGGCTCCTTAGGATTTTTATCATAAGATCCTAATCCGTTCAACTAGTGAACACCATCATGTAGAATAAAACACTTCTAAACTTCCTTCTAGACTTCAAATGGTCTTTCTTGCATCATTTGCCTAAAATGCTCCAACTGATCCAAATTGGGCTATGCTCAATCCATAGAGAGGATTAGGGTTTCTAACATTTTCATAGGACCCTTTCCATCACCTACAATTGTTAGAGTAGTCGAGTATTACTAATAATTAAATTAGTTAATTATTAGTTTATCTACTCTTTGCTTAAGTTAGACTTAGGAAAGTTTCCATTTCCTAGTAGTTTCCCTTTTAGAGTTTCGGTATCCT
>MU225567.1:2183370-2195372 GCA_018584345.1 Thuja plicata
AGTTTTCAGACATGCTTCGGAGATGCTTCTTGCTCTTTTCTTGTTCCTTTCTCTGGGACATCTTTTCCCTTTATGTTTTGGGTACTTGATCAGGCCTAGTTGCCGGGACCCATCTTTCCTGCTTTCTACAGTAGTTTATCTTTTTTTCTTCTCCCTAAGTTACACTTAAGGGGGGTGTTAGAGTAGTCGAGTATTACTAATAATTAAATTAGTTAATTATTAGTTTATCTACTCTTTTCTTAAGTTAGACTTAGGAAATTTTCCATTTCCTAGTAGTTTCCCTTTTAGGGTTTTGGTATCCTTTATAAGGATTCACCGCTTTGTATTTCATAAGGAGATTGTATTTCATTTTCATTGTTGAATATAGAAGATTAATTCTGTCAACATGTTTTTGCAGTCTCTGGCCTATCGGCCGCCCTAGCTTTCTCTTCTGTC
This sequence comes from Thuja plicata, assembly GCA_018584345.1. Lineage (NCBI taxonomy): Eukaryota > Viridiplantae > Streptophyta > Pinopsida > Cupressales > Cupressaceae > Thuja > Thuja plicata. Next base: position 2,183,806 of record MU225567.1, read on the forward strand.
TTCATTCTTGTAGCAGTGTTTGCATGCAGGTTTCTTGGGAAGATTTGATGGTTATCAAATCCTACAACAATCACACTTTGTATTAGAACCCTAATCAAGTTCCAAGAAACTCCACAATTGCTTCCCAAATAGGGCTACAAGCAATTAGCCCTACTTAGTCACCTTTCCTGCAATAAATCACAAAATGTCTTAACAAGTGTCCAAACAAGTATAGGATCTAGATACCCTTTTCCATGACACTATATATTTTCTAGGTCTAGGGCTCCCAAGCTGTCTGTACAACTCTCCCTATAATCAAGGCTAAAAATCAGGGTTTTGAGGGTTTCAAAACCAGTTTGATAGAAAATTCATTCTTTCTATCAAAAAAACTTCACCAAATATTCCCACTCACTTTGGGACATCATAACACACCACCCTAGTCCTCTCCAAGCTTTTATTGAAGCTATGAATGCTTTCAATCCACCAAAATGGCTCTACAACTACTGGTGATCCCTAGCCATGCCCCACTGGATCGCCTAGGGCATCACCTTAAAAATAGCTGCCATAACTTCCAAGGCCCTCCTTCACTGTACACAATCTACATGGAGTCAAAAACCATAATCCAAGAGCCCATGCAAGTGCCATAGTGGAAAATGGAGCTATGACCCCATTTGCAGATAATGCTCCTATCAGACCAGTGACTGGAACAAACTTAAAATATTGTGTACAAGAAACTAAAACTACTTAATAAAAAAAAATAACACCACAAGAAGTGTTGAAACAACTTAAATTTCACTAAACAAAGCTTACAGAAGTAATTTAAATCCATTAAACCATCTGATCACTTCAAATACACAAACAGTCAATGTTATTGCATTACACAGTCCATACACAAAGTTACTCCAACTTTCCAACCCTTCCAACAACTTGAGGATGGTCTTATATAGTTGACCCAAGAAATAAGAAACCGATTTTAGATAGTTAAGGAACTAATTCCTTCGAAATTGCATTCTTGTCATAAAAGTTGTCAATGTTGTCAATGACAACATTGACAACTTTTTGCAACTTCTAGCTATGGTATCCAAATTCGGTCTAACCTTGTCCAAACTTTTCTAAACCCCTAATTAGGATGAAATAACATCAAATAGGACCTATAGACCCTTGTTTGACTCATTTGGAAACAAAATACAAAATTCCCCCTATTGGACCTAAATGGACACAAAGGCCTCTAAGGACCTAACAAGACACATCCTCCTACTTAACACTCTACACACTAGGACTCTTGGTCCCTTTATTCACCTAGTGGTCTAGATAGAACCAATACAAGCCAAAACATAGAAGAATCCTTAGGTTACATTGTATCAACTATCCCACCTAGGTGCTCCTGCACCATACTCCCCCAAAAGGAAAAGCTATGTCACTTATGTGGACAATAGATCCCCTAAGATGCCCACCTTCTTGAAATCTACCTCTACAATCCATGAGGCCTCTGACTCTGGTCTATCCTTCCACTGAATCAAATGTTCCATTTAGACCTTGTGTCTATTATTTTTCTTAACCTGGGAGTCCAAAAATTTGTCAGCTACCATATGAAACTTTGGAGGTAATACAACAACCTCCACATCATCACTGACCCCCTAACTATTTGGGTTGATCTCATCCATCTTCCCTCTAAACTGGATTAAATCTTTAAAATTAAACACTGGAGATATGCTCAAGTCTGAAGGTAAGTCCACTTTATAGGCATTAGCCCCATATTTTACCAATTTTTTGCAAGGGCCCGCCCTTATCATCTGAAGCTTGGTAGGGACCCCCTTCTGTAGCCTTGATTTGTTCAAGTGAACCATGAAAAAGTCACCCACTTCATATTGAACATCCTTCCTCTTCTCATCAACTTTGGATTTCAACTTATGTTGACTATCTTGGATCTGCCTCTTGACTTATTCTTGGATCTCTTTCATGGTATGGGTGAAGTCCTCTGCATGGCCACTTCTATACTCCATCTCACCAAGATCCCTGAGCTCACAAACACCCCTTGGGTGCATCCCATAAACCACCTCAAATGGGCTCTTTCCTGTCATCCTATTCTTATTGTCATTATAAGCATATTTTGCTTGGGGAATGACCACATCCCAAGTCTACCCATACTCCTTAGTTAGGCACCTCAATAGGTTACCCAAAACCCTATTTACCACCTCATTTTGGCCATAAGTCTCAGGGTGGTAAGCTAAACCAAAAGATAGATTAGTTCCCAATCTTGACCACAAATTCCTCCAAAAATGACTCATAAATTTTACATCCCTATCAGAAACTATACTCAAAGGAAGACCATGAATCCTCACAATCTCCTTAAAAAAAAAAAAGCAATGTGACTAGCATTATTAGTAGTTTTACATGGGATGAAATGCCCCATTTTACTAAATCTATCAACAACTACATAAATTCTATCATACCCATGTTTAGTCTTGGGTAAGCCTACAATAAAATCCATACTCACACACTCCCATGGCCTGTTAGGGATTGGTAGAGGCTGATACAACACTGCATTACTCATTCCTCCTTTTTCCTTCATGCAAAAAGCACACTGCTCCACATACTTGGTGACATCTTTCACCAACTTTGGCCAATAGTAGAACCTTTGGACTAGTTCCAAGGTTTTTTCCTTGCCAAAATGACCACTTAGAGAACCATTATGTTTCTCTTAGATGAGTTTCATCCTCATTGACCCTTTAGGTACACACAACTGATTGCCTTTGAACAACCTATTTTGTAAAGTAAAATCAGAGAACTTTCTATGAAAATGATTTTCAAAATCAACACATACCTTATAGGCTTCACCAAAATCCTCATCTAATTTTTAGAGATCTCTAAAACTATCAATCCCAATGCTATTCAATTGGACTTCTTATACTGTCAACAATCTCCTGCTTAAGGCATCTGCCACCTTATTAAGTTGACCATTCTTGTTCGTTATAGTGAAATTGAATGCCTGCAAGTACTCCATCCATTTCAAATGCCTATTACTTAGCTTCTCTTGTGTGTTAATGTAACTAAGAGCCTGATTGTCAGTAAAAACCACAAATTCCTTAGGCAATAGATAATGCCTCCACTTTCTCAAAGATTGAACTAGAGCATATAGTTCCAAATCATAAGAAGAGTATTTCTTATTAGCCTCATTTAGTTTCTCACTAAAGAAGGAAATAGGCCTGCCTTCTTGACTCAATACCCCTCCTACTACCATTCCACTAGCGTCACACTCAATGGTGAACAACTTCTCAAAGCTTGGCAATTGTAGGATTGGTTGAGTAGCCACTTGTTTCTTCAACAACTCAAAGGCTTTCCCTACTTCTATTGTCCATTTGAAATTGGATTTGACCCCACCCTTTATTGTATCCATCAATGGTGCACATATCCCACTAAAATTTCTAATAAACTTCCTATAAAATTGGGCAAGGCCATGAAAACTCCTTACCTCAGTGGCTATGGTAGGTGGAGGCCAGTTTAGGATGGAATCAACTTTGTCTTTGTCCATTTTCAAAGACCCCTTGGACACTACAAAGCCTAAGTAGACTAGTTCTTGTTTGAAGAGCTTACACTTCTCAAGGTTAATAGACAATTTCTCCTCATGCAACCTTTTCAATACTACCTCTACATGTATGATATGCTCCTCTCTTGTCTTACTAAATATGAGTATATCATCAAGATATACCACCACAAACTTCCCTATGAAGTCCTTGAGCACCTCATTCATGAGCCTCATGAATGTGCTTGGAGCATTAGAGAGGCCAAATGACATAACAAGCCATTCATATAATCCATCAATGGTCTTGAAGGCCATTTTCCATTCATTACCCTTCTTCACCCTGATTTGGTGATAACCACTCTTCAAATCCAACTTTGTAAAGTAAATTGCCTCTCCCAGGAAATCCATAAGATCCTCTATCCTAGGTATAGGGAATCTATACCTTATTGTGATTTTGTTTATTGCCCTTGAATCTGTGCAAAGCCTCCATTTTCCTCCCTTCTTGGATGCCAAAACAATCAGGACTACACAAGGGCTAATACTCTTCTTGATCAAGCCTTGATCCAAGAGTTCTTGTACTTGCCTAACTACTTCCAAGTTTTGATCTAGAGTAATCTTGTATGCTACTTTATTGGGAAGAGATGCCCCTAGCACAAAATCTATTTGATGACTTATAACCCTCTTAGGTGGTAGGGTTGCAGGAGTACCATCACTCATAATGTCCTTGTACTTCTCAAGCAATTCTTGCACCTCTATTGGTAATGGTTCCTTCATAGATTGTTCCTCCTCCTCAGGTCTTAGCACAATGGCATAACCTTCCCCCTCATCATCCTTGATGTCATTTACAAACTCCTTACCACTGCATAACATTATATTAGGAGTTCTAGTTTGTGGCTCTTCATCCTCTAACAAAGACTGAATTTTGAAGTCTTCCCTCCTTTCTTGAAGGTGACAGAATTCTCCTTCCCATCATATACTGCCCCATTATCAAATTTCCAAGGCCTCCCAAGTAGTAAATGGCAAGCATCCATTGGTAAGATGTCACAAAGCAATCTGTCCTTGTACCCTACTATTGAGAACTCTACCCATGTTTTCTCATTAACCAGTACACTTTGGCCTTTGTTGAGCTATGTCACCTTGTAGGGATTCACATGGGGTATCTTGGATAGCTTAAGTTTCACCACTGCCTCTTCTGAAATGATATTGTCAATTAAACCAGAGTCTACTATCACTTTGCAGACTTTGCCTAAGATCTTACATCTTATTCTAAATAGAGCTCTCCTATGATTGGGCTCATCTTTGATTGGCTGCCTTATCAACACTCTCCTAAACATTAAATTCTCACCCATCTTTAAATCTAGATGGTCTATTTCAGGAGCTTTGACACTTGAAGTGTCCTCATGTGTATATGCTATACTCTTGTCACTATTTTCTACAGAAGGTTTGTCTAGACATCTATAGGCTGGATGGCCTAATTGTCCACAATAGTAACATTTCATGGTTGCAAAATAAGAACTACTTCTACCTCCTCTTCCTCTGTTAGGACCACCATGATTACCCCTGCCTCTGTTATAGCCTCCTCTTGAACTATTTTCAGCCTGCTACTCTGTCAACTTATTCTCTCCTTGTGACCTTTGTTCACTACCCCTGACTTGGTAGCCTCCTCTTTGACCCCTTTGGTCTCTTCCTCTACCTCTATTGTTATTGTTATTATTGAATCCAGAATCTCCTTTCTTCCTATTTGTTTCTTCCACTCTTATAGCAAATTGATGACACTTTTGAATTGTAGTAGGTGTCCATAGGCTAATCTCCTCTTGGATGTTCCACTTCAATCCACCCAAGTATCTAGCCACTTTGATTGACTCTTCTTCCTACAATGTAGACCTTAGACACAATATTTGGAATTCCTCAGTATATCAGGCCACATCTAGGTCTTTCTGTTTCAATTTTTGTCTCTTCCTATGAAGCTGGATCTCATAATCCTCCAGAAGATAGTTCTCCTTCAATTTAGTTACCATGGCATTCCAAGTTTCTATTGGTTTCTTTCCCATGCTTACCCTCTCATCTTGAAGGTATTTCCACCAAGTCAAGGCTGACCCCCTGAGTCTAGACTTGGCCACTTTGATCTTTTGGGCTTCAGATAAACCCTCACACTCAAAGTGATTCTCCATTGCTTCAATCTAGTCCTTGACTGTCTCAATCTCCATCTTTCCTCCAAACAAGGGTATCCCTTCCAAATCCTTGCCTCTTAATGCTTTTATGGCTTTTAAGAAAGGTTCCTCATTCAACATTGGGTCTGGTTCAGAGATGAAGTCTTCCTCTTCAATCTTTTTCTTACCCCTACTGCTAGTTTCAGCTTCAAAGTCTTTCTTCCTAGCACCATCTGCTAGTTCTTCCATCTTTAACCTCATTACTTCCAAGGTAATTTCAAGGAGTCTATTTTTCTCCTTTTTCTCTTCCATGTCCTTGGCTATTTATGCATTTTTCACCATCTTTGTAGAACCACTAGATTCCACTTCTGACATATACCAATCTTCCAGAGTTTCTCAACTTGCTCTGATACCACTCTGATGTAGCACTAGTCTTGCTTCCTCCTAGACCTCTTCTAGGGTCTTCTAGGTCACTCTATTGACCTACTATGGTTCTTTCAAAATCCCTAGGCTCCTTAGGATTCTTATCATAAGATCCTAATCCATTTAACTAGTGAACATCATCATGTAGAATAAAACACTTCCAAACTTCCTTCTAGACTTCAAATGGTCTTTCTTGCCTCATTTGCCTAAAATGCTCCAACTGATCCAAATTGGGCTATGCTCAATCCACATAGAGGATTAGGGTTTCCAAGATGTTCATAGGACCCTTTCCATCACCTATAAGCACACTTTTTATCAGAACCTTAATCGAGCTCCAAGAAACTCCACAATTGCTTCCCAAATAGGGCTACAAGCAATTAGCCCTACTTAGTCACCTTTCCTGCAATAACTCACAAAATCTCTTAACAAGTATCCAAAAAATTATAGGATCTAGATGCCCTTTTCCATGACACTAGATATTTTATATGTCTAGGGCTCCCAAGATATCTGTACAGATCTGCCTATAATCAAGGCTAAAAATTAGGGTTTTGAGGGTTTCAAAACTAGTCTGATAGAACTCTATTATTTTTATCAAAAAAACTTCACCAAATCTTCCCAATCAGTTTGGAACCTCATAACACACCACCCTACTCCTCTCTAAGATTTTATTGAAGCTATGAATTCTTTCAATCCACCAAAATGGCTCTACAACTACTGGTGATCCCTAGGCATGCTCCATTGGCTCACCTAGGGAATCACCTTAAAAATGGCTGCCATAACTTCCAGGGCCCCTCCTTCACTATACACAATTTAAATGGAGTCAACCACCATAATCCAAGAGCCCGTGGAAGTGCCACAGTGGAAAATGGAGCTATGACCCCATTTGCAGATAATGCTCCAATCAGACCAGCGACTAGACCAAACTTAAAAGATTTTGTACAAGCAGTTAAAAATACTGAATCAAACAAAATAACACCACAAGAAGTATTGAAAAAACCTAAATTTCACTAAAAAAAATCTTACAGAAGTAATTTAAATCCATTAAACCATCCGATCACTTCAAAACACACAAACAATCATTGTTATTGTATTACACAGTCCGCACACAAAGTTACTCCAACTTGCCAACCCTTCCAACAACTAAAGGATAGTCTTATATATTTGACCCAAGCACTAAGAAAATTATTTCAGATAGTTAAGGAACTAATTCCTTTGAAATTGCATTCTTGTCATAAAATTTGTCAATGTTGTCAATGACAACATTGACAACTTTTTGCAATTTCTAGCTATGGTATCCAAATTTGGTCTAACCTTGTCCAAACGTGCCCAAACCCCTAATTAGGATGAAATAAAATCAAATAGGACCTATATCCCCTTGTTTGACTCATTTGGAAAAAAAATACCAAATTCCCCCTATTGGACCTAAATGGACACAAAGGCCTCTAAGGACCTAACAAGACACATCCTCCTACTTAACACTCTACACACTAGGACTCTTGGTCCCTTTATTCACCTAGTGGTCTAGCTAGAACCAATATAGGCCAAAAAATAGAATAAGCTCTAGGTTACATTGTATCAAATAGCCCACCTAGGTGCTCCTGCACCACCAATACTGAGATGAATTTAATCAATCATTTTTTTTAAACATTAGTTTAACCTTAGGGAATTGAGGAGTTCTTTTCTAAATAACTTTGTAAACAACATTATATTCATTTCAAAGTAAATATTTTACCCATTGCATATATTTAAAATTCCAAAATACATCTTTTTTTTAAACAAGGTCACATAAATGTGTAAAAATTCCTTATAAAATATTTATTTGCAAAATTAGATCTTTCTTTCCAAAATGGAACTTCAAGAAACATAACAATTCCTAATACATTAAGACAACATGAATTACAGAAATAGGTTTACTTTTATTGACAATATTCAAAACAAATGGATTCAACACATCTTTTACAATAGGCCTGGTATTTCAATCTACAGGGAAACAACTTTAACAATTCAGGATTGAACCAACCCTGATCACAAAGCACCAAATGGTGAATCCTTCAAAATTGCAACCAAACTTTCCAAGAGCTCCATCATAACCTGCACAAATATCAAGGTTGGCCATGGAGGCTCACCTCCCAACCTAGGCCTTTCACTACAATATTTGAGACCATTTTTTGACGGCTATGTGTCGCTTTTCTGACACTGTCCCGTGGACCAAGCAACAGAGACCAGTGTTGCAATTTTGGTGTCGAAAACATTGATGAATGTACAATCTATCATTATTGCAATGGTATTAACTATCGCAATACAAGTCAACTATGATGTTTATCATGCTGTCATTACATATTTTATATGTCGCTATTACGACACCTAGGCATCGCATTTTTTGTGTTAATCGTCACAGTTTGCACCATCTAAAAACTTCAGCATGCCGTCATTATAGTTTGTGGGTGTCACAATTATGATAGACATGTGACGTATGTTCTATACATGTGACATCCAAACGTTGGCAATTGCTGATGGCTGGATGTCGTGTGTATTTTTTAGTGTCCCTTTAGAGTTTTTAAGAGTTTGTTTGGTTTCTTGGTTTCTTATGCTTTCACCAGAGATTTTAACTATTGTACACACAATTACAATCAGACTTATATTACTTACAAGTTTTATCAAAGCACAACAGAGAGAAATTTGGTCAGATGTTGTAAATACAACTTTCCTGGTAGACATGAATGTAAATTATGGATGAATAGACAAAGCATAAGTCTAAAATTTGGTCAGACTTTAATGTAGATATAAGATGCATAGACTCCCAAAAAAGAAGAGACTCAGAAGGATTTTACAACTTAGTTGAGTGTAGAGCAAAGGTTTGAGGTTGTCCTAGTGGATAAAGGGACAAACCAATGTCCTCCCAACTATGACAGCATATCTATAAATGGCGGACATAAATATAATTTGCATTACAGATGGAGGGAGATAATTCAAAGTTGCAAGAGTATGAAAATGAGAAACATTATGCAAAGAAAGTGAGTGTATGTGATGTGCTTATAACACTCATTCTCCTTAAAAAATGGGCTGGCTATTATTTTTTAGGCCATCTGTATCCCTACCTAAAGGTTGTGAGGGATCAAACTCCAAGCCTGAAATTTCCAAGCATTAGTTGCGGAGCAGTCCATTATTGAAGTTTTGACATCACCGCATTGTTTTTCTTTGTTTTGGAGGAATCACACATGGGCAGAGAGTGGTGGAAGAGCGCTTGCAATGTGTATCGTGAAGGCCCAATGAAGGGGAGCCCTATTTTGCAGTCAATAGTCCTATGCAACAAAATGAATAACAAAACAAAATGAAAAACATCTGATTCCAAAAGAGCACATATAATAACTTATGCAATCTCATGCCAGTGAATACACAATGATGAAAAAAAGAACTTAAACATTGATCACTAAATATTATACTTGAGAGGATCGCAATCTAGGGGTAAACATTAAGCTCAAGTCCAAATTACACACATAACAATAAAACTTGAGAAATTTGATCCAACTTAGCAAAAACATGGGACACAATTGTGAGATCACCAAGAAACTAAGACAATATATCAAGACAGTCAAAATTAAACAAAAACAAATGAGAGAAAGAGTGACCTAGACACTTTTTTAATGTGGAAATTTGTGTCTCAACCTTACATTTACATAAGGCTACTATTATAGTAATTTTACTTTTAAGCACGGATTGATCCAAGATTTTCCTCAAAGCTATGAATTGGATAGATAAGAATGCTAGTAAATTTTCATTGCAAGAATCATTTCTAGATTTAAAGATATAAAGTTTCCACTTTTGATAGTTTCATTTGAAAGTTTCAAAGTCAATTGTTAAGGCCTTAGAGACTTCTGATGGACCTGGAAGTGGTCATAACCAACATAGTGGCTTATAGCTTGATAGAGAACATCATGATCTTGTTGGTGCTTCAAACAATTTGTCAATAAAACTCCTGAATCAAAATTTTTGGCCTCTAGAAGTTGGGTCTCCTGAAATGGGAAACATAAAAACGTGTTATAAACATAAATGAGTTAAGTGAATTTATGAAAATAAACCTCTTATTCTTGAAATAGAAGTCACAAGTTTAAATCTCACAAGAAGTAAGATATGTACACCTCAATTGTAGCATAATTAAGTGCCTCCCACAAGGAATATAAGGTAGACCCATATTACTATAAGGCTTCTATAAACACATATAAAAATCACCCACTATTGTAAACTAAAAATATATATTTCTTTCTTTGCCACATCATCCTTAATCATCTATTTAGTAGCAGTCCATTTTCTTAAGAAATTGAAGAATGGAAGTTTGATCGCATACCAGTCCTTTAACGAGATGGAATTCGAGACTATATCAAGCATATTCAAACCTACACATGGTTGATCCACCGGTGTCTGTTCACACATTTACAAATACCCACTTCAAAAAATGAAAAAAAAATTATGAGCTCTGATTTATATACTTTATAGTCTATTCTATTTTCTAATTGAAGCAATTAAAATGCTAATTACCATATGCCCTGCAAGGAGAATCCACACAAATTGTAGATTTTTGTAAGATTTTACAAATCCCTTTGTTTCTGATTGGTGGCAGTAAAGGGCACTTCTAGTTGCTGAGTTGAACCCCTCCAATCTGTCCCATCTATTGTAGTTTTTTTTTAGTTCTCAAATGAGCAGGGACTGCAGTGTTACTTGGTTTCTTTATAATTTAATTTTAATAAGGAATTCAGAAGAATAGTGAAATGAAGAAAAATTTTGCTACATACTTTTGTTTTTGTACCCATGCCTCTGTTCCAACCGTTGTACATATCAAATCCACCTGCAAATATGATTGAGAATCAGCAACAAGGCCTAGTGAATAGTTTGATGTTTGGTAAAGTAAGATACAAATCCAATATGAGTTTTACCTGGCCTTTTGTATATTGTAACCTTTTCACCTCGAGATAATAGTTCATCCACCTGCAGTTATACAAGATATTAACCACCACATTCCGAAGGTTTCCATTATGATTTTAAGGCCTATGAGACAACATCCATTATAATGATGCCTGCTTCAATAAGCCAAACTCAGATATTCTATTATTTTGAAGTAAATATAAATTATGATACCTAACATTTTACATATTTTTCATATTTTTTCACAATGATAAGATCAATTAGACCTGTCAAAAGAGGTGGAGTGCTTGAAAACCAACCTTTCAAGATCAATTAGACATGCGAAAAGAGGTGGAATCATAATTTTAATGTTGTTTTTTGTCAGTTTCTAATCTTTATTGTATTGGGTTCTTTGTTCACTTGATGATTGTTGGATTTCATTACTAAATCTATCTAATATTAATAGAAAAATTTAGACAATTTCAAAAAACCTTTTCAAGTTTCTAAAAGAACTTGAAAGCCAGCTCTATAATGATAATATAACCAATTTGATAGTGTACATAACGACTTTCATCTATTATGCTATATATATA
>MU225567.1:2196098-2208174 GCA_018584345.1 Thuja plicata
TGTAAATGTGGTTTCATCAACCCACCAAAAGTATTGACATCCACTATTTCCCTGCAATACCAAATCTACATCAACTCTTCCTAAAATGATTACTTGTCACATTACTTTTAAACATAAAATATAATTCAGATTTCATATCCAGACCTTTATCGTATTTGGAAAACCCCAAAATTGACACCCAGTATTACTTGTTGTGTGTGACATCTTCAAGACACAAGGACCAACACCACATTGACACATAGGCGCATTGACCGAAGCCATCAACGCTATATCGATAATTATTGCACTGTCATTCCAACATATCATTTTGTTTAGTTGATTATTTTGTTCATTCATACTAAATATAATAAAATTAAAATATTGAAGAAATTTTGTTTTCAGTTCATAAACCATACACACTATTTATGCTATGTTGAAGAAATTCAGAATGGAGTGTGGATTACAAAGTTTTATCTGTGGCAATGTAATACTATGTAAAGAGTTATTGTTATCGGTGATGTAAAAGGCATTATTGTTCAGTTTATATTTATACTTGAAATCATTATTGAAATTTTTTGAGAAGCACTTGCAGTGCATTAAGAAATTGATTCATTGCAGTAATATTAGAGGAAGTTGTAATAGCGATGTTGGTGCTTACCTAATTAAAACCCATGTCGGTGTTCCCACCTCTAGTATATCAATAAGTAATGAAAATAGAGCCTATCTTCATAAACAAAAGAGGCTAAAACCTTAATTTTGAAATTCCTGAATTGACAAATGGTACCTTAGAAATGGAACCCCTGGTTTTAATTCTCAAATAGTTATTGATGTTTCTTGAATGATGTCATCGCATGCCTTCATTGTGGAGGAACATATTATGATTGATCATGATTTTTAAATCTTGAAAGTTTGAATTCCTTGATTGAAAATATATTTTGATTGAATGATCAATTGGAATGCTTGGAATTGATTGGTAGATTATATAAGTTTGAAATGGTCAAGGGAGGGAGATCTATATATGCAACTTACATATTTTCAAACTTAATTTTTGGGGAATGCTAAAATTGGGGAGAAATTTCTTGCTACTAGAAAATTTGAATGTTATAATTTATAAATTGGACTCAAACTACATAGACAAAGGTGTTGGGTATTCTAGTCCACTAGGAGAAGGGATTCCTCCATCCCAATATTTTTCATCATTTTTTAAGAGTTATTCATTTATTTGCAGGCAATCTATGTGTAGAAGAATGGACAATTTGCTAAAGATATCAAAGAACAAGAAACATACATGGAGAAGAATGATGATACAGAACTGGAAGATGAGGGACTCAAATATGTTCTAAATTTTTTTACAACTGGGATGCAAAATACTGGATCATCTATTCTGAAAGATCCAAAATAGTCATACTTGGATAAAATGCTAAGATTTGCATCTAGAAGTGGTAATTTCTTTACTTTCTTCCTATATTTATATGTACAAATAATGCTTTATTGGAGGTTGAATTTTAACAATGAAAAATTGTCAACCACTGAGGCCAATTGACTGTATTTCATGGAAGTTTCTCTTCTATTTAAAATTCAAATTTCATTAGTTTTTTGTTAAATAGGATTCTAAAGCATTGAAAGTAGAAAGTCGGTGTTTCAACTAGTTGCCTATTTACGTATATTTTGCATTTATTTTAACCTTTCTGATTAATACTAAAATAATTCTTAGCTATAATTCTCAGCTTTATATATATAGAATTTATCTAGAGACTTGTAGTTACAATTGTAGGAGAATGAGTTGAGGACAATTTTTTGATATGGCCTAAAACTAACAAAACAAAGGTTGGTTATTATGGATTATGGATTGATCCTAGGTTAGGGGATTGGGAAGATGACCTATAAGGGTTTATAATGATGTAATAAGGCTATAGAAGCCTCTAAATATTGTTAAGAGCACTAAGAGTGCAAAGTCTTGTAAATTGCCTATATTGGCAATATAAGCCAAATAGGGCTTAGTTGGAGTTAGTAGGGGTTATAGGTTAAGTTAGCTTTCTAAGGTTGTCTATAAACCTTTTATGAGTATTTAGAATGGGAAAAGGGTGTTGTGTTGTCTAGTTGACAACTTTTGTTGTCGACTTGATAACTAATTCTTGTGGTTTGTCACTAACAATCAGACTGTTATGTGACAGTTAGAGTTATTTGAATGGTTACTCTCTGGTATTTGGAGAGTTAATGTCTCTTGAGATGGAGATCCATGAAGTAGGGAGGTTTTGATCTAAGATGGATCAAGTTTGTAATAGTTTAAATCAATAAAATCAAAATTTCTTTGCAAACTGTGTATTCTACTGGCCTACGGATACAGTAAAACAACAACAAACTATTGTATTTTATTTGAACATGATATTGGCTTGGTTTGGAATGTAGGAACTTCTCTTTGTATTTGTTTTTACTTGGTTATATTATCTTTTCATTGCCTTTGTCACTGAGAACATCAAGGATTTGACTGGTGTAGCGACAGTGACTGGTTACAGGGGTACAGTCAGTGATTGTTAGTTGTAACCTTCAACGTGTGAAGGCACTCCCACCCTTGTGTTAACTATGGTTTGGTGGGAGATGCCTGGAATGTACCTTATGTAGTTTAGATAGATCTTGGATTGAAGGTGAGTTTAGTGGTTGTTGATTGCAAGGTGATTTGATAGCAGGTACAATGGTCATCATGAAGGACAATGTGGATGCAAAGTGCATTCAGAGGTCATCCATATTCAAGACACAATGCAAATTCAGGGGTAAGGTATGCAAGGCTATTGTTTCTAGTGGTTCCATTACTAATATTGTCTCAGATGAAATGCTTGACAAGTTGAATATAGAGAAGATAGCACATAGTACACCTTATAGAGTGTATGGAATGATCAATGATCAATGGATTGATGTCAAAGAATAAGCACATATTTATTTCAGCATTGGTTCTTACATTGATACTATTCTATGTGATTTTATGCCTTTGATTGATTGTCATGTAATCTTGGGTAGAGTATGGCAAGTTGATACTAAGGCCTTGTATGATGGCAGAGATAATACTTATGTTATTAACAAGAATGGAAAAGAATTTGTATTGAGTTCACTACAGGATGATAAGATGGCATGGGGAATGTCAAAGACATGGTTGATGGGAAAAGAGAGTTTCTAAGGTGTAAGGAACATGAAGGCAAAGAGACAATGCTGAGGAGGAATGATGGTGCTTTGGAGAAAGAAGCCATAAAAAAGGAAGATTCAAAGGTTGAAGATAAGGTATGTGGTCCATCTGAAGGACAAGAGGAAAGGTTGCAATAGATAGGTTGCAAGGGGAAGAATGAATCTCATGATAGAGAGATTCAAGGATGCATGACAGAGGTAAAGAATGAGGTTGTTTATGAAGACAAAGATGAAGAAAAGCTTGAAGAAAGAATGATAGTAGTTGGTACCATTTTGTGTCCATTGAAGATTGGGAAAAAACATTTCACAAAGATAACCAAGAAGGAGAGTAACAAGATAGACACCAAGGGAATGGTGAAAGGCCAAGGAGATTGGAAAAATGATGATGAGAAGTTGCTGACATAGGCAGAGGTATCCACGCATGAAGAATTTGAAGATGAGGACAACATAAGGGTGAAGAGTCATGTGCAAACTATTCCAAGCATGTGTATGGGGACAACCTCTACTAGTATGAAGGTATTGCTTTGGTTTTTAATACTAAAACTGATTTTTTTGTAGGTGTATCCTACTATGGTATAGATTTCTAGCATGGTAGAGTTGACAAGGTTGTGTCAAAGCTCAATAATAGCAGGGCTATGTTATGACCTTTTATTTCTAATGATTTGGTCTCTAGATCATAAGCCCAAGAGGAAGAAATGAAGGTGTAGAAGGAAGGTACATGGTATACACTTCCCAAAGGTATATGAGAGCATGGATAATCAGTGTGGACAACAAGATGATAGCATGGAAAATCATGACAAGGAAGAAAGTACAGTCAAAAGGTATTCAAGAAGACAATAAAGCACGGGGTATCAAGAAACTAAGTCCAAGTGTGCAAGAGACATGATAGGACATGGAGATCCAATTGGACAAGTTTGTTTTTCAGATCATTCCAAGAGGGCTTGGAACAATTTCAAAGTTGGGGAGTATGGTGCTATGGTCCCATTTGTCATCAACCCAAATTTAAAGGAAATGTGGCTATGGATCAAAACCAAAATTGAAAAATAAACTTAACAAATGGCACAAACAATATTTATCCCTTGGGGTAAGAATACAACTGTGCCCAAAGATACTTTCTTCATATAGCCTATCCTATGCTTTAGTTGGGATATTTAGTAGTGATTATCAAATCAATGACATTTGGAAAAAAATTAGAGCATTCTTATCATTGGGTGGTAAGGATAAGAATAGGAAGCACTCGGTCAAATGGGACTAGTGCTATGTGGAAAAGAGGCTTGGTGGTCTGGGGTTAAAGGACTTGAGAAAGCAAGGGATAGCTCTTGTTCTCAAGTGGATTTTTCAGGGCTATTGAAGGGGTTGAACCATGGAAGGGTTCAATCAAGAATAATATCTTTGGCAGTCCCAAAAGGTGCCAAACAATGGAAGAACATGTCTCTTAGTGACCTCCTTACTTGTAGGCAGGTAGTAATCTGCATATGACCCAATGTATTCTAGAGTCTAAGGCATGGGCCTTAGTCGAGATAAGTTACTAAATTTTTCTTTCTAATAGATAAAAGAAATGTTTATGGACCAAAGCCTATCTAGTGGAACTTGTCACATAAGGGAAAGAAAATTGCACTATTATAAGGCTTCTCTACCAAAAAGAGGCCCTAACTTGGCATCAAATGCTTTAAATATATCTTATGTAATGGTTAGCAACTGGATTGGGCTACTCTTTGCATGAGGT
This sequence comes from Thuja plicata, assembly GCA_018584345.1. Lineage (NCBI taxonomy): Eukaryota > Viridiplantae > Streptophyta > Pinopsida > Cupressales > Cupressaceae > Thuja > Thuja plicata. The sequence continues at coordinate 2,200,981 of MU225567.1, forward strand.
ACCATATGCCTCAATTGAATTGGAGGACTTATACTAAGCTTGTATGGTTTTTAATTTTCCTATCACCTATGTTGGGGAATAGAAACATTTCATTTAAAATGGATTGATGGATCCCTTTTGTGCAAAACTAAAGCTGAAGACATATACAAAACTCTTTCTAAAAAATTTATTATAATTGAGCATACTAATAGATCTTGGAATATTAATGTTGAGAATATAATATTACAAAAACACTTTCAGAAACTAAAATTATAATATTATGGACTAACATTTTTGAAACTAAAAAGACTTGTTTTAGGTGGTTAATGATCCTCGGAAGGATGCCATATAAATGCATGGTTTTAATTCTTATTTGTGCTCTATATGCAGGAAAACTAATATCATTAGACACAATTTTTTTATTGTCTCTTTTATAAAGATACTTACTATATGATTTGTAATGGATTCCATGTTTGGAGTAACAATTATAACAATATTTGAATTGAGATTGTTTTGGCTAAGTTGGAGGCATGAAAAATACGCATAGCTTATTTTGGCTTTCTTTACTACTGAATATTTATGGTACATCTGGAAAGTAGAAATAATGAGATCTTTAATAGGGTAAGAAGAAATCTTACTGAGTCGTATAAGAGACACTCACTTTGATATTGCCTCACAAGTCACAGTAATGATAGAGATATCAAACGCCAAATTTCTCAGGTTGCTCAGGGATAGAATTGTGACATTGAATTGGCAAGAGATGAGATATGGAAACGCATGGTTAATCGACATGTTCAACAACAAAATGATTAGTAGATGGATTAGGTTTTGAAACGCTGGCCAAATAATCAAAATGTTGTGACTCACCTATACATCTTTCTAAATCTTAACGCAGGTGATCATCATATTGACTAATATCAGCTAAAGGGATCCCTACCTATGATGAAATCACGACGTATGTTCTCATTAGGTCCTCAGACCAAAAAGTTGTAATATGCTCATCATATTGACTAATATCAATCAGGCCATCTTAGGGTATATGCCTCTGGTCATGTAATATGCTCTTAACCAAAGGCTAAAAAATAAGACATACCTCAAATGGTGAGTACGCGAAGGCTTGTTGATGAGTACGCGGTGGCTTGTTGATCTTATACTTGAAGTCACTAATAGAATAAAAAAAATGACTTTTCAATACGCTGCTACCGCAAATGAAATAATTTGAACATCACAAAATTCAGAAATTACAAGTTTTTATAACCTAAATGTGAAGGAAACCAACTGAATTGAAAACCCAGGGGTAACACTAATGCTAACCGGCGATGAACGAGCTATTGGATTCTTCACTTGTGACTGCTGGATTCAATACAACAAGAGCCCTCTTCACACAATGATATAGTTTACTAATTAGGGCCCTCTTCTGCTCACATGCACAGCTCGATCACAAATGAGCCTTTCTTTTTCTTTTCTTTTTTGTTTATAATCAAGAGGGTGTCACAATTACGAGGGTATCATCGCTATTATGACAACATCGGGGGAACTTGAAAAAAACCACAAAAATCACACACAAATGGTAGCACCGTCGCAAATTGGTGTCAAAATATGACCCCAAATATTGTAATGTTTGCAAGGCCATCCCCGAGCTAGGGGACACAAGAATGCAACAGGTAACATATAGTCTTAAACACATAACTTAATAGAGAACATTCATATAAGAATACTTACCCAAAACCCAAGGCTTACATAGGACTCCAAGAGACCTGAAACATAGGGGTGAAAGAGGACTTACCACAAGAGGAGAAAGCCAACAATAAAAATACATACAAGAGGAATAGGCCACACATGGGCTCAACATTCCCTTACTACATCCATCTTCCTACTACATGGCCACACATGGGCTCATGAAAAAATTCCATCTTAATTCTCCATGCCATACCTGGGCCAATGGACAAATTCTATCTTCCTTTCTCAAAATCAAGATCATGGCTTCAAGCCATCCAATTTTCCCTTATGACCCCCAAATGCCCTAGGGCATTCTTGGAATCATGGGTACCCATAAAACCCAATTACATCCTTCTACACATGGCAGACTCTACACTACATGGGTAAATCACTAAACTTTTACCCCTTCAAGGTTACTCATCCTTCCCAAGGGTGAGTGTGCCTTGAAGAAACCCATACGCAAAATAGACACAAAAGAAGTACAAGACTCTTCAAAGAAAATCCATGAAAACCCATGAAGTTGAAAATAAATAACATAAACTTTATTAATATATTCCTCAAGCTATTTACATATGCAAGAAAAAACTACTCTAAACTATGCTAACAAGGAAACTAACCTCAAGTCCAAGCTATGGCAAATGAATGGTGGTTTTTGGAGAGCTTTTCCTTCCAATCCTCCTTCCTTCTCCCAAATCTTACTTCTAAACCGAATCTATCTCTAAAGGTAGAGAGTGGGTGAACACCCAAGCTCCCTCTAAACTCTACCATATATAGGCTTTCTCCCTAAAATATCAAGAGTCATTAATGGGGAAAAGACCCTAACCCATCCCATCTCCCCACTTGCCTTCCTTCTCCATAAATGGAGTTAAATGCTTACAAGAAAGAAAGGATGGCTTAACCAAAGTTTTCCAAATCTCCAAACTTGTCACTCTTCAAAATGGAGACTTTAGGGATGTCAATGAATTTTAAAGCTCTTAATGGGCTAAAAAGGACCCCTAACCCCTAAGGTACCAAGTGGGGTATTCAGTTTTGACCTTGGTTATTCTTTGGGAGCCCAAATGACCCTCCTAAACTCCACCCAAAGTTAACTCACGAATTTCAACTCAAGAGGACACATATAGAAGCTTCCTAACCCAAGGTAAGCTTGGGTACTACACTAGGTAACCTCATGTATTAGAGTTAAAACTACACTAGTCACATCTGCTAGCCATGCCAACACATAGAGTGCACATGTTTCAAGTGACACAACAATATTACACAACCATGAATTATTTACACATTTTACAAAATTTAATTAAATACACCCATAATCATGTTCAACATAGTGCTTAGAAGAATCACCAATACTAGCCAGATGCAATTTCATCAAACTCTTCCATGCAGGGAAATTATCTTTGTTCAACTTTGGTACCTCCTTTTTATACATCTTCATCTTTTGCTCCAAGTACCTTAAAACTATTTTCAAGAGACCAAAGCTCCAATACCAATTGTTAGAATGAATTCAGAATAAATGAGAAGGAGGGGAGGTGAATCAGTTATCCTCAGGTCTAGATGTACCAAATTAAACTTTATACCACTTAGAACAAATCAGATCTTCTCGGCATCAATAACAGAAATCAACAACATACATATGCAGTTTTATTGTTCAAATGTAACCAGCTTGCAAAAACTTAACAATAAAAAACAACATAAACATTCACACAAGTTCACACCAGTATTTAACGTGGAAACCCAATTCGGGAAAAACCACCAATAACATGCTATCAAGTTTTCACTCTTCTAAAGTGAGCTCTGTTAGGAGCCAACCTTGTTAAAGGTTACAAAACACATTTCTAAATGTGACCCGGTTAAAGGATTTAATCACCATGTCAGGAGTGGCTTTGTTAGAGGACTTAGAACATTCCACCTGAATGTCACCTTCCTCAAAGGATTTATACAATGACTGTTAGGTCAACCTGGTTAAAGGATTTTGACTGATACAATGGTTAGAAAGTAATCAACAGGTGTGATCTGATACATACAACTTACTTTCAAAATCCAGATCCAATTTAGCTCTAATGCTAATTCACTAAGTGGCCACCATTCTCATTTCAATCTTCAGATCTGCTTGGAAATCCGTCAAGCAATCACTTTTGCAACTCTCTTCTTCTCTACTCAGCCTTCTCTACTAGATCATGTCAAACAACCAATTAAATATTCAATCCTCTTGCATTCTATGTCATCTGAATAACCCCTTGAGGTTATCTTATACCTCTTCATCTAGGTAAAATAAATCTTTGCCACTTAATCAAGATCATAGACCTTAGGTTAGGTAAGATCCAATGGATCTTTCCATCTTTACATTTAATTTACTTCTCCAAAGAAATCAATAATTAAATCTTTGATCCATGCATTAATTATGGTTACCCATGCATTTAATTAGTGTGGACCAATCATGCTTATCCTTAATTAACTTTACTTATCCCAATAAAATCTATTATGTCAGCCAGAGATCTCAAATCTCAACAATTACCAAAATATTGTTGCTCGGCCAACACTGTGTTCTTCCGCTTAGTCATCAGTAGTTTCCTCGGTAATTTAATGGTGCTTGGTCATCACAAACTTCACTCAGCGTAAATTGTTCTTAGTAAACTGACATTAAAAGATAAACAACACATTACTTTTCCAATGTGCCAATTGATCAAATACCCTTGTGATTTCCCATAACTCAACCATTCCACTTGGTCTTCTTGTTATCCTTGCCTTTATCAATCAATAGATATGGTACTCAAACAAATAGAAATAGTCTCATGAGTTAAGGTTTGACATCAATGAAAAAATAAAAATTGTTTCCATTGTAGCTTTCCAACAATCTCCCTCTTTGGCATTGATGGCAACACTAAACAATAAAATAATAATTTTCCAACCATAGTTACCATACAATCCAAAAAGTCTGCCTGTGTTCCTTGATATGAACAAATATTCATTAATGTATTTAGCTTCATTCTACTTCTCATCTTGTAAAACATTTTTCCTTTTGTGTCTGTAATCACACTGAAATCTTTTTGTTTCTGTTTATCTATAGACTCCCTCTTTCAATAAATTCTCCCTTTATCTCTAAGTATAGTAAACATCTCCCTCTTTCAGTAAACTTCTCCCACTTTGACAACAATTCCAAAGATGTTGATATCTTCATCATGCAGATTCTTCTGTTCTAAACTCTGTATCATGTTGTTCCTGTCATCTTTCTTATGACTAGTCCTCTTTTCTATCCTTGTCTATTTTTCACAACTTTAGGCAACATCCTAAAGTGTGACTTCTTGTGCATCAATGTGAAAAATATTTTGAATATAACATTTGATGCAATAGTACCATTATGAACTAATTAGCTTCAGTTAGGGGAAGCACCCCTAATTTACCTCGCAGATACTCATGAGCATCCTTAGGTAGTGCCTTGGTAAATATGTCTGCTAATTGTTCCTTAGTATTCACATATTCCAGTCTCACTTCCTTCTTCTGAACTAGCTCTCTCAAGTAATGATACTTGATAGCTATATGCTTTGTTTTAGAGTGCATCACATGGTTCTTAGAAATATTAATGTCACTCATGTTATCACAATATATGACAAATGGTTCTGTGATCTCTTCTTTCATACCTTTCAGTAGTGTCTTCAACCACACAATATTAGAACAATTAACTGTTGTTGCTACATACTCAGCTTCAGCTGTAGATTGTGAGGTGCAATTATATTTCTTGCTTGTCCATGAAACTAATCTTTTTCCTAAAATAAATGATCCACTAGTGGTGCTTTTCCTGTCATCCACATTTCCAGCCCAATCAGAATCAGTATAGACTCTGAGTTCAAACTTATCATTCTTTTTGTAATACAGACCATAATCATCTGTTCCTTTTAGATATCTCAGAATTCTTTTTACTGCCATCATATGTGTTTTATTGGGATTGGTAGAAAATATGGCAACAATACCAACAACCAGTGCAATATCAGGTCTGTTGTTCACAACATATTGCAGCTTTCCAATCATTGATCTGTAAAGGGTTTGATTCACTTCTTTTGTATCATCATTTTTTGTTAACTTTTGTCCAATAGCCATGGGTGTACTCACTGGTTTTGAATCTTCCATTCCAAAAATTTTTAGTATCTCCTTGACATATTTTGATTGACTAATATAGATACCATTCTTCATCTGATATATTTGTAATCCAACAAAGATTTTTATCTCACCAAACATAGACATCTCAAATTCAATTTACATCTCTTTTGCAAATGCTTGGCATAATACATCTTGTCCACTAAATATAATGTTATCAACAAAAATTTCAGCCAATAAAGTACCTTTGTTTTGCTCTGTCTTCAAATACAGATTGTTGTTGTCATTGGTTCTTGAAAATCCAATCTTTATAAAATAATTGTGCAATCTCTCATACCATGCTCTTGGTGCTTACTTCAGTCCATATAGTGCTTTGTGTAATCTGCAAACCATGTTCTTCTTGCTTGGGTCAAAAAATCCAAGCTTGTTCAATGTAAACTTCTTCTTCTAATATCCCGTTTAGAAATGTTGACTTTACATCCATTTGATAGACTTTAAAACTTTTGTAGGCTGCATATGCAAGTAATGTTCTTACTCCTTCCAATATTACAACTAGGGTGAATGTTTCTCCATAATCTATTCATTCCTCTTGTCCATAACCTTTGCATACCGGTCTAGCTTTGTTTCTTGTTACTTCTCCATGTTCATTCAGCTTATTTTTGAATACCCACTTAGTACCAATTACATTTTTTTCATTTGGCCTAGGTACAAGTGTCCAAGTCTTATTCTTCTCAATCTGTTCAATTTCTTCATACATGGCTTGTATCCAATCTTCATTGTCTAAGGCATCTTTTGTTGTTTTAGGCTCAAAATCACATAATAAGCATGTATCCTCTCACAACTTGCTTCTTGTCATAACTGTAGAATTCTTCGATCCTATGATTTGATTAGGTTTATGGTGCCTCCTTACATACTTTCCTAGAGTAGGTTCTTTTCTTCTTCAGATTGATCATTCATGTTCAATTTAGGTTGATTTTGTGACTCGACATCTCCATCAGATAGCTCGGCAATTACCTCTTGTTGCCCGACAGCTTCATTCTGTGACTCCGCAGGTGCTAGCTGTTGCTCGACAACCTCTTTCTCAGGTTCAGGTAATTCACTAGAATCTTCCTCATCCATATAGACAAATGATTTGTAACTTTCAGGTTCATGTGTGCTTTCAGCTTTATTTCTTTCTGCATACTCATCAATTCTAACATTTGCACTTTCCAAAATTTTGTTAGTGTTAGAATTCAAACACTTGTATGCTTTACTTTTGGTTGAATAACCAAGAAATATGTCTTCCTCACCTTTAGCATCAAGTTTTCCATTTCTGTTATCCTTTAGTATGAAACATTTGCTTCCAAAAACTTTGAAATATCTTACATTAGGTGCATATCCATACCATAGCTCATAAGGTGTAGCATT
>MU225567.1:2250018-2293496 GCA_018584345.1 Thuja plicata
CCATCTTGCCCCTTTCCGATCTCACTTGTGATTTTTTGAGCAAAGGCAGGAGGAATACACTGCAGTAAACAAAACCCATATAAAGTGAACTCTGAACAAAGCATACAAATAGTATAAAAGGATGTATAAGCATTAGGGTTACCAATCTCTGGGCGAAGTCTCCGACCATGACTTTGAAAAAGTAAGGACTCCCATCAAACATCTCCATCTCTTTATGCTTGCTGTGAATTCTATTTGATTTTTTTCTGGCATTCAAAAAGCTTTCATGATCAAATGATGCAAACTATAAACAGCTCAGACATTTGTTTTCAAACACCGATTCCTTGTTTCTTAGCTTACAATCAGACGAAACAAATGAGTCAGAATAAACAACAAACCCGAATGGCGTAGGAGCATTCAAATTCGTTAGATGCAGTATAATACCCGATGCTACATTCAACTCGTTCTCTCTGCTTTGTTGCCGCCCAAAATAGAACACAGGAAATCTGAGTCCCAAAGAAAATCGAGAATTCTGTGTAGTTAATGCAAGCCAAACTCGCATTTCATCAAACTCATATCTCGTACTTGTCAAAATCACATCTTCAGTCCAAATAAATTGTGGGATTTATGGTATATTCTCATTGGCTGATTTTTTTTCCCGGACACTCTGCTGACTCTGATGTAGCTTGTCATATTAGTAAAATCATTACTTCATCATTTATATATAATATAAATAATTTCTATTAACTATAAAAATAATAAATTACTTTATAAAAATGAATAAATTAACTTCTATTAATTTTTAATATAAATTAGTAATATATGTAAAATTCAATAAGTTTTTAAATTCATATGTTTTATTTGAAAATGATTTGAAATCAATAATAATATATAAAAACTTTATTTTTGATAAATTGATATAAAATTAGAAAATAATTATAAATTTGTAATAGAATACAATACTTTTTTTTAAATCCTTACTTTTACTATCTATATTTTATCTTTATTTTCATTTTTGTATTTTGTTTATTGTTGTTCTATATTATAATTTTATTGCAAATTAATTTTTTCCATATAATAATATTTTAAAATTCAGTTTAAAGTAATTATATAAAATAATGTAGGTGATTCAAAAAATATTAAATAAACTTTATTTTTAAAAATTGCAAATTAACCCTAATCCAAACAAATGACGATGCCTCAGATGTTAACATGTCAGATGGATTCCAAATAGTTAAAAGTAAATCTGATAAGAAAAGAAGAAGGAAAGCTAATAATATTGAAGGTGTGGTTGATAAAACAGACAAAACAACTCCTCCACCCATGCCCGCTCCATCCCCTGTTGCCCATCCCAATGTTGATCCCTCTCCAATATCTGTTGAAACTAAAACATTTAAAGAACTCGATGAGGGCTATTATCTAGAAGTCCTACCCACTGTCAACAGCAACAAGATTTCTATTCCATTGGCGCCCTCAAAGACATATGAACATACTACACAGACACCTAGACTTGGCATTGGTTTAGATAGCAATAAATCCTTTGAGTCTGACCTTGATGATTTTGAATGGTAGAAAGACTTCCCCAAATTCAAAAGGAGGGGAAGACCTCCCAGCTCGAAGAACAAATGTTTTGGTGGGCTCGGAAGTGAGGGCTCTGCACAACCAGTTATGTCCAATAACATAAGTGGGTCCATGGACTTTGTTTGCATCCCCACTAATAACAGGTCTGAATGAACTGCATTTCTTGGAATGTGAGGGGTCTTGAGTCCCCGGACAGAAAACACATTGTTAAGTGTTTTGTTGACACTATTCATAATATAGATTTTATAATGTTACAAGAGCTCAAAGCTGTTGACTTCATGCTGGATGTTAATCTCGACTTCATTTGGAAAGATGCTATTAGAGTTTGCTCTGATCATCCGAAAGGTAGGGGCAGGTTTGGATTACTCATTAACCCTAAGTGGTCTAATTGCATTACGGATAAATGTAGGTCTCCATGTAATAGGGCAGTCTGGGCCTCAATCTGCACTAACAACACTACATTTGGTATCTTCTCTATATATGCTTCTAATAATCCTCTGGAGAGGGCAAATCTGTGGGTTTGGTTGGCTTCCCTCCCTGACATCCCTTGGATTCTAGGCGATGACTTTAACATGGTTGAGTCCCAAAAAGATAAGTCCGGGGGTAGACCATTCGCTTGGAAACCTTCGGAGATGGAACCTTGGAATAAAATGATTCTGTCTAAATGGTTGTTTGATCCTCTGAAAAACATTGACTACACCAACCTCAATTTGTGGCACACCTGGTGTAACTTTCAGCAGGGCCCTTCACGAATATATGCCAGGCTTGACAAATTTTATGCTCACAAAAATTACTTCTCCTTTATCCCTGATGAGCTCGGCAACCTTGTCACTATATCCCCCACGGCTCTCTCTGATCACCATCCCATCTCTGTCCGCATTAAACTTAATTGTGCTCCTCATACTCCTTTTTCTGTCAGACCTAGATTTATTCTCAATTCTTCCCTGTTGGAAGATGTAGACATCCTGTCTGATATCCAGCTTATCAATTCATTTAATAAGAACGTCTCCCCCTCTCTTTCCTACTGTGAGAGGTGGCAGAAAAACATACATGCCTGGCATGCGCTCCTCCAAACTCTGGGGCAAAAGAAGGCCAAGGATTATAGAATCACTGAGAAAGCTATTGCTCTTAAATTGAACTCTGCTGAGATTCTTATTCAAAGCAACCCTTCTGATCATAGTCTTGTCCCCATTGTCTCTAAAGCTAGAGATGATCTTCGTCGCCATCAACAAACCTTAGTCCGTGGGGCCAGAATTAGGTGCAGGGCCCACTGGTTGCAGCAAGGCGACAAAGGAACCAAGTTCTTCTTTAATTACCTTAAACAAAAGCATGCCAATGAAGCCATTAATAGTATTGTTGTTGATAATATGGAGATTGTTAATCTTGATGAAATCAAGGGAGCCTTTGCCTCCTACTACAGTAAGTTGTTTTCTTCTGAAGAAAACAATGAGTCCATAACTCTCAGAAGAGAGTTCAGTTCCATTATCCCTAAGAAAATATCTCAACACGACTCTGATCTCCTTGGGGAAAATATCGCGAAGGAGGAAATTGTTAATTCTATCAATTCACTTAAAAAAGACAAAACTCCGGGCCCTGATGGCCTCCCAGCTGAATTTTACCAAGCCAACTTTAGTTGGATTAGTTCGGATCTCCTGGACCTGTATAATGAGGCCTATGAGAGAGGCACTCTGGGTAACATGATTAACAGAGGTATCATTAAATTAATCCCTAAAGATGGTGATAAAACTATTATCAAGAATTGACGCCCAATCACTCTTTTGAATGTTTCCTATAAAATACTTGCAAAGATTATGGCCCGTAGATTGGAAAGCATCCTACCCAAGTTTGTCAACTCTACGCAGACTGGCTTTATAAAAGGTAGATATATCCTCGAAAATCTCATTACTGGTTGGGAAGCCATGAATTGGGCCAAGTCCTCCAACCAAAATGTTGCAATTCTTCTCCTAGACTTTGAAAAGGCCTATGATAGAATCGAATGGAATTTTATAGACTTGATGCTTAGGGCCTTTGGTTTCCCCGACCTCTTCTATAATTACACCAAACTCTTGCTGAAAGATGCTATGGCCCAAGTTGATGTTCACGGCTCCCTCTCTGACCCCTTCTCCCTGAGTAGATCTATCAGACAAGGCTGCCCGCTTGCCCCTGCTCTTTTTGTGATTGCCTCTGAAGCTCTGTCTTTCATCCTTACTAACAATACCCTTTCTTCGGCTGTCAAAGGTATCACCTTACCCAACATGGAGAATCTGACCAATTGTCAATTTGCTGATGACACTAGTCTATTTGTTGATTTGGAAGAAGAGAATTTCAGTAACCTAACTAAAAAACTTGACTTATTCTACTCTATCTCGGGTGCTAAGCTATCCCAGGCCAAGTGTATTTGCCTTGGCTGGGATGATCAGCCTCCGGGATGGTTTTTGAAGCATGGCTTCCAGTGGGGTGGGCCCAGTATCATTGTTAGATACCTGGGCATCCCCTTCTCTGTGGATCCATCTCTTAAAGATATGTGGCTATGGGTTAAAAACAAAATCACTAAAAAACTTAACAGCTAGTATAACAGATCCTTGTCTTTAGCAGGTAGACTACAGGTCTGTCAAAAAATTCTATCCTCATATAATATATATTACTCCTCGGCCTGGATGTTTAATAACTAACAAATCTTGGAAATTCAAAAAGACATAAGGAATTTCCTATGGTCTGATGGAAAAGGCAACAAAAAGATGCATGCGATTAAGTGGGACTGGTGTTGTACTGATAAAAAACTTGGAGGTCTTGGGTTAAAAGATCTTAGGCTTCAAGGTATGGCATTGGCCACCAAATGGATCTTTCACTGTGTAGACGGGGAAGAACCATGGAAAGTTCTTGTCAGAAGTAATATTGTGAGGGGATGTCCAAAGAAAGATAAAACTTGGAAAGATGTTCCATTTGATGATATTTTAATTGGCAACTTTCCTGTCAATGTGCAAGGATCTGCTGTCTTTAAAACAATCTGGAAAGCTTGGGAGTCCTTCCATACTGATACCCTTCTGCATGGTGAAAGGTCCATTTGGTGGAACCTCCATCTTCAGGGCAAGCCTCTTGCCCTGTCTCAAGGATGCTCGGCCAAAATTTGGAACAATCTGGGTATTTCCACACTTATTGACCTCTTTGAGAATGACTGTTTGATTAGTTGGGAGGAGTTAAGAAACAAATTTAACCTTCCTGCTGGTCATAAAAAGACCTATAACATGATCTCTAAAGCTTGTAAAGATCTCCCTTCCTCCTGCTTCATTGACTCTCATAGATACCTCAATATCAAATGGTCGGATGGTACTTTGATCTACAAAATCAAGGCCAAAAATATCTACAATATTCTGAGCAATAGTCAGAATATCATTGAACATATCAATGGGCTTTGGTACACTTCTCTTGAAACTAAAGATTGGAGTAGAATCCTTAATAGAATGTGGAAGTCTCCTATTGATCCTAAAATTAGATGTTTTAAATGGCTTATGCTGCTCAATAGACTTCCTATCAGCAGATACCCTGCTCCTACTGATGTTTGTAGACTATGCAATCGTCCTGAATCCTGTAGACATTTTTTTTTTTAATGTAATTTTGCGAAGAAGGTCTGGGCTTTATTTGGCATAACTTATCCAAAGTTCATTGATATCTTTGAAATTCTCACTGGTCATATACAGGGACTTAAAATAGATTCTAGTGATCCCACAAACCTGTGTCCCACTTTTTGGCCAACTTTGACACTGAAATGAACATTCTGAAAAAAACTTCGCTTTCGAACATCAATTGTCATTAAAACATTAAGAATTTGAAGATGATGTAAACTAGTGAATTTTATCATTTTATTTGTAGTTTATAAATATATATATGTTTTTTAAAATAGAATTTATTTGTATCCATTTTTCCTTCTCCTTCAAAAATTATTTTTGTGAAAAATCAGGATTTTTCAGGAGTGACACTCACTTTGATCAACATAAGTTTTTTTATAAAACTGATAAGAACATAATTATTTTGAAGTTAGGTTTGTAACAAAAATATCTAGTGAATACATTTGGTTTCATTCAATTTGGTTGAATATTTAATAGTTTATTGAGTTATGAAGTGACATTAATTATAATTTGGACATAGGTTCACTTTGATCGCTCTAACTCTATCTCTATATATCGAAATTAATTTATTCTTTTTTTGATAGAAAGCTAACATAAAATCCTATTTCCTACTTATTATTCATCATTTTTTTCCCTAATTTACTATTTTTCCAGAAGCGTCGAACAAAGAAGTCGCTAAATGGTTAGACAACCTATGTTTAGTAAAACTTAAAAAGAAAAGTCTTAATAAACTCAATATATATAACTCGTAATAATTGGAAAGCTTTCTCGGAGTACTATCATCCTATATTTGGGTTTTTCAAATGAATTTATATTATCCAACAAAAAGTTAATGTCAAAGTGATTTTTTGTCAGCATTTTGATGGGTTCAAAGGAAACTCGATTATAGGTGTGAGTGAGGAGTAGAGGGATTATACCAAAGGGATTTTTATCCAAGAGGCTTTTACCTAGCCATTTTGAATTTACTCCTTCAAATGGGACCTCTCAAGGCTTAAATCAACATATTTTCTTAAAAATGTGCAATTTCAGCAAAAATCAGGATGTTAAAAAAAGTGGGACACACTATTGTGGGACCACCCTCTAATATTATGTGGAATATTATTTCTTCTAACATTTTATGGCAGATTTGGAAGTGCAGGAATGAAGAAAGGTATCAAGGTATACATAGATCTCTTACTGAGTCTTCATTGAAACTCACACTTTTTAAAATTTCCTCGCAAGTCTGCATCACGATGATGATAGAGATGGAAAAGCTTATTAGGTTCCTCAAGATGGGGCACTCCACTATGTTCGTCTTTGAAATGAAGGATGGTTACGACTATCGTAACCATATGAACAATATGTCTCTCCTCAACAAAACGGTGAAAAAACTACACAAGGAAATCACCAAGAACAAGAATGCGACGGATGATCAGATCTCTATGATTGCTCAAATCCAAGCCAATAAAGGAATTGCTTGGATGGAAGGTCCCCTTGGCTGCTTGGGTTGAACAGTTTGAAGATCTTCTGCACTAGGACCCCTTTTTTCTTTATGACAATTATTATATATCTTTCATTTTTAGAACTTTGACATTCTCCGTGTGAAGCTTGCCTCCGGAGTTGAACTCTTCGTGGATACTTATTTTGTCTTTTTTTGTTTACTCTATAGTTAATATAAAAAAAATTGCAAATTAATTTTTTCCATATAATAATATTTTTAAATTCAATTTAAAGTAATTATATAAAATAATGTAGGTGATTCAAAAAATATTAAATAAAATTTATTTTTAAAAATAATAAAATATAATATTTAATTTATATCTTGTTTAATATTTTTATTATACAATCATACATCAAAAACAAATTTGTCGCTAATTCTTTAATTTATATTTAATATTATAGATAATTGAAATTCAAAGTATTGATTAATTTTGTTGATTTTTATTAAAAATTTAAACATTTATTTTTATTTTTATTTTGTTATTTAATTTCTATTATATTATTTTATACAATAATTTTCTAAATAAATAATAAGACATTAAAATTAAATTAACAACTAATATTTGATTTATATAAAATAATTTAGATATTTGAAAAAAAAAGTGAAAAAACAATATTTACAATAAATATTTAATTTATATAAAGTAAATGAAATAATTTTGCTTTTAGATTTTAATAAATGATTGATTTTGAAATTTGATTCTTGCGTAAAAAATCTAATTAGTGATTGAAATAGTAGAATTAGTAAAACTAAAAATAATGTATGAAAGTTAAAATATATATTATGATACAAATTACAATGTTGATAATAAAAATCTCTTTTCTTATGTAGTAAATAGTTGAAAAGTAATTAGCTAAGAAACAATAAGTTCAGTAAAATTAAAAAACTCTAATTTAAATTGATATTTGTCTTTATATAGATGTATTTGAGATATCTATACTTATTATGATAGTAATATTTTATTAAAAAAGAAATTTGGAAATTAAATAATCAATTCCAAATGACATTTAAAAAATGAAAAAAGAATAATATATATAAAAACTGACTGTAGGGTCCACAATACCCCACGGGATTTGCGGGGTCGTGGGGAGTGTGAACCCCATTATCCACGATATATTGAGAATTTTCAAAATGAAGAGTTACAGAAGATGAAGAGACAATTTGAAGCAGAAGCATAAAGAGGAGGCATTTACATAGCAAAAAGAGGATTTCAACACCTCTAAAGCACCAAAGAGGAGGCATTTACACAACAGCCGAAAAAGAGGGATTTCAACAGCATATAATATTTGAAAGTATGATTTTAATATAGATTTGAATAGTTTAATTGTTTAAAATATAGATTTCTACATATTTTAAATATAGATTTCAATATATTTTAAAATAGATATAGCTCTTAATATAATTTCAGCATAGATTTTCATATAGATTTATTTTATAAATAATTTTAATATAGCTTCATTATTTAATATAGATTTTAATCAAATTGCACTACATAGTTTCATTCCTTAGTATAGATTTTAATATAGTTTCAATCTTCAAGATATGTTTTAATATAGATTATTTCTTTAATATACATTTTAATATAGATTTGAATAGTTTCATTGTTTAATATTTGAATAGTTTCATTGTTTTTGATATTACTAGCAACCAAAACAAGGGGGTTGGCCCAAAAAAATAGGAGGCAACACACTAATAACACATTATCAGTCTATCCCTTCCTTTAACATCAAAAGCGTCAAACACCCGTAGAGAATAAACAGACTACCCCCTAGAAGCATAGTAAAAGGAAAATTAAACATACTACTACAATAAGTAAGCAATCTAACTATCATAGTACAAGAGCTCGCAGGGCTATAATCCAACTATCAGTAACAACATAAGTATCATCAGAATTAAACAAGCCCAAGGGGCTAAAACCATAGTTATAAAACTAGAAATAAAAAAAGCTATTGTGGGAGCCAAAGTTCGATCCCAGCCCATCACATGACTCCATCAAGGATCTGAGTTATTTCTCATTGGGGTGGGATGTGAGTAGCCTGGTCCAATCATTAGCAAGGAACTAGAAATGTCTTCTCCATCCCACCGGCTTTACCCTCATCATTTTCCTTTGCCTTCTGCAGGAGGCAGAGGGTGGTCGCAAACAAATGCATGACCTTAACAACAAACTCTGCCAACCTGTCATAGCTTTTGTCCAGCGCGGTAAAACCACCTTTTAATGCATTAACCCCTTCCTTTAGCCTTTTAATTTCCTCGTCAATGGTAGCACAACCCGTACACAAGTTCTCCATGCCTTCCACTTTCTCAGCCGTCTTAGTATTCCCATCCTCTGTTCTGTGGTGCAGGGAGGAGATAGTAGTAGGAGAGGTATTTTTAGCCCCACCCATCTTCTTAGGGCCAGTATTGAAACTCTCAGAGATGTAAATCGGTTCCCTGCTAGTTTCCCTTCCCAAAATATCGCTCCCTGAGTCACCTTGCAATCCGAGCCAGAATCCACCTCCTCATCCTCAATGTAATTCTCCCTCATAGCCTTCTCTTTCTTTCTAGGTTTGGTGGCAATCCTATGTGATCTGCGAGGGCTATCACCATAATCGACATCAGACTCCTCAAGGTTTATGCAAGTTTCCATCTTAGCCTTTTTAGCTATGGTTGGAGTAATAGAAAGGGCACCTTTGTTCTTTTGGCCAGACTTGGTGGCTGTCAAGGAAGTGGAGGAAGAATGAGGGGTCATGTGTTTTTTGGGATTTTCCCTCTTGATAGGCACAGGTTTGACAGATTGGCTAGGTGAGGTGGGGACTCCCTGGACTGTGATGGCTCTAGGAGGGCAGAGAGCTAGGTGAGAATTGAACAATCTTAGGATGAGAAAGTGATGTAAGATAGTGAAATTTTTGTTTTTCTCATGACAATCCCTAATTTTCACCACATTGACCTCCAGAGAATGGAGGAGGAAAAAATGTAACGAAATAAGGTCCCTATGGCAGAAGTGATTCAACATAGGAAAGTGATAGTAATAAAGCACCCCAAACCTTCCTTCGAGAGTCAAGTATTTGATAATAGCAAGACACACCTGGTCCCAGGGTTCAAGTAGCGCCTCCCTCTTGTAGCCGTCATGATTTTGAAAGAAACATTTAAGGCTAGTTTTGTCTATGACCTTAGTCATCTTTTTCCACTTTCTGCCTTCAGTGGTAAGCCTCGTGGCCTGCACGATAACCTCCTCATTTATTTCAAAGGATATGCCCCCCATAGTCACTCTTCTATCATCCCAACTGTTTAAAAAATGGAAAACAAGATTCTTGTTTTATCTTGTCATGGCATCCATATAGGGAACAAACACTCATTTAGCAACAGTCATCCAAACGCATGGGTTATTGCGAATGAAATCTTCAATCTTATTAGTCTCAACATGAACCATGTCGCCCCCATCTTAGATTCAGTATCAGAATTCTCCAGGGTGTTGAAATGAGAAGCAAGCAGAAGAAGGAGACGTTAACTTTTTCAAAACTTGTCTTTTATGTGTTGAGTAATGGCCAAGGAAACCCAGACACGACGTTTATTATAATATCGCCAGTCCCACTTTCCAAAATAAATCTGTGCCAACATAGATATATGTGTGACAAGACTTGCAACTGCCAATCCCCAAAATTCATAATCATTTCCTGATGCTCCTTCATAAAGGAAGTGATGTACAGGATAACTGATCAACCTTGATGTGACTCGTGGCATTAAAAGCCTTGAGAATGCAAAGGCTCTCGACATCCTCATTATAATTATGAGCACTTATTCTCTGGTACTCCACATTAAACCAAGCTCTACGGTGATTTGGCTTCCGCTTAGCCGTGACTCTGATGCCATCCTTCATAGGATTTAAATTTAAACTGGACGGACCTCCCTCCTTACTCTCATCTTGGCCAAAACTACCAATCCTCCAATACAACATAAGAAACCACATCATCACAATGGGGTATGTTGTTCTCTCCCAATTACGGATTTAGTATTCTCCGATAGAGGATCTAGGTCCCTCCAACAACACATTCCCACCCTCCCCAGCACATCTGCATCTAGTGAGTAAGCCACAACATTCCCCTCCTGGTATATATGGTGGAACCCAGAGTTCTCCAATTAGGTTAAGAGACGGCGGGTGTCCTTGCTGATACTACTTATTTTCTAGTTTCATTGTTTAAAATATAGATTTGAGTATAGATTTTAAAATAGATATAGATTTTAATATGATTTCAATATAGATTTTCATATAGATTTATTTTATAAATAATTTTAATATAGTTTCATTGTTTAATATAGATTTTAATCAAATTGCACTATATAACTTTTCATTCCTTAGTATAGATTTTAATATAGTTTCAATCTTCAAGATAGGTTTTAATATTGATTATTTCTTTAATATACATTTTAATATAGATTTTGAAGTACATTTTAAGATTAAAATAATTCTTTAATAGAGTTTTTATCTTCAATATAGGTTTTAATACAGATTAATTCTTTAATATATATTTATGACTTCAATCTAGATATATATTTTAAACTAGATATATATTTTAAATTATATTTACTTGTAACAAAGTCATGATAAATAATTTTAAATCTTTCCTTTTGTAGACATTATATATTTTAATATTGATTTTATTCTTCGTGGAGGTTCTTTAATATAGATTTTAAAATATATGTTTTAATATTAGAGATCAAACTACAATATTAATAGGTGTAGTAATGTTTTTTTAAGAGAATTTAAAATGTGGAGGGCAATGCCGCCATATTAAAGAACACTTAATCTTGTAATTTAATATTATAATATTCATTTTCCATATAATAGATGCACTAATGTAAATGATAGAATTAATTATTGAAATTACATTATTTGATTTCAATATTAGCTTTAATTTTTTAATTTTGTTAGTATTTAAATAGGTTGATTTTGTTAGTATTTTAATAGTTTGTTACTATTAGGGATTGTATTATATCTTTAAATTTATATATTGAAATGGTTTTTTTGTAGTCATACATAAGGCATACAAATGGATGTACATTTGGGAATGAAGGTAGAAGTTAGTTGTGATGAGAAGGGCTTCGAGGGGTCTTGGTTTGAAGCAACGGTTTTAGACATTGTTCTATTTTTTGAAAAACTGAAGTTTTCTGTGAGATATGATCACTTCATTACCGACGACTGGTCTAGAGAACCCCTTGTTGAGGATGTATTTTTAGAGTATATGAGACCTATTCCACCTCTATTTAGGTTGTCTCAATATATATCACCTAGATTTGTGGTTGAAGTTCTAGATAGTGATTGTTGGTGGTCAAGGGTGACTATTGATAGATTTGTTTCACCACTAAGTCAGGAAGAGTTCTTTGAAACATATTTCCCTGATAGTCACACTCTAAAGTATATTCACGTGCCCTCTTACGCCCGGCCCAAGAATGGATTAGAGGACGATGGAGACCAACACAGTGGAATTGAGAGATTATGTTTTGTCATGTTATGACAAAATAACCTTTTAGACCATTTCATTTTGGCTTTCATTATTTTGTATTCGAAATGAGAGATCATGTTTTTCATGTTTTCACAAAATGGCCTTTTGGACCATTTTATTGTCATGATGTATCTATTATTCTTATAAAATTTTGATTATCTTAATGTTACAATATCTTGCCTCTCATTCAGATTGTAATTATTGTTCATTCTCCTAATTATTGTTCATATATAATATATTTTCCTAATTCTAATGTATATGGTTATGGCTAATACCCCTTTGATTTTATGTTGATGCACTTGATAGTCACGTTTTTGGTACCATTGGTTTTGTATTGTAAACGAGAGGTTAATACTCATTATTTTTATAATTTATTTATTTCATGTTGTTACAATAATGTGTCTCTCATTGTCTCCAAGTTTCTATGATATTTATAATTAATTTTCTCTCATTGTCTTTAATTGTTGTTATAAATATATATATTTTGCAATATATTTTTTCGTATATCTCCAAACTAATGCAACCATTTCTACTTATTTGGACACACCTTATTTTTAAAGAATGTAATATTATTAAAAATTAAATGTATGAACATTACTTATGTTTCTAACTAAATATTGTTCTTTTATTGTAGCTATGGTGAGACCAAGATTGAACTTTGAATCAGAGGAGCAAAGAAGACAATATCAAAGAGAATACCAAAGACAATATCAAAGAGAGTATCATAGACATAAACAAGAATAAATGATAGAAAGCCAAAGAGAAAAATAGAGAATAAGATGCAATTAACTTGATAGGTAGAGGCATGGTAGAAGAAGGGAAGAAGTAACAGTGCAACAATTAGAAATTCAAAATAGAGATGAAATAAATGTAGAAAGAAACAATCATCAACGAACTTCTAAACAACTTCCTCATGTTCAAGGTGAAGAAAGATCTGAAGGGAAACAAGGCAATCCCAAACCAAGTGAGAGATATAACCATCCATCTAATACAAATGTTTACTTAAATGATGAAAGTGAAAAGTCAACATCCATCTAGAACATGTGCCAGAAACACTACAACATGGGAGGGAATTACAAATGAATGTACATGTGGAAGGTGCTATAGAAAACATGCCAAACCCAAATGGTCCTCTTTTTCATACTTTCAAATAGTGTGTGTTGTTGAAATCCCTCTTCTTCAGGTGATGTGTAAATGTCTCCTCTTTGTTGCTTTAGAGCTCCTCTCAGCTGCTTCAAATCGTCTCTGCAAAACAAAATTGAAAAAGGGAAATGCATATAAAAAAAATTGAAAAGGGGAGAGGTCTATTTTATAACATCATCACACATGATCGCTATGAAAAAATGCCACCATTAATCTTTAAAGTCTCTAGAAGGCTTGATAATAATGCCACCATTCACATATGACCGCTATGAAAAAATGAAAAGTGGGAAACAACTTTCCAAGAGAAAAGCAAAAGAAATCAGACTCAGATGTCTTAAAAATAAATTATGTATTCTGATGATGTATTCTCAAGTTTCTATTAATAAATGTACAATTAATTGTTCTCCTACATTATATTAAAATCTTCCTCCATTATTCTATAGCAATAAATTCGTATATTATCTTCAAAATTATCTTCACGTTTGGTTCAATGTGTATCAATAATGAAAATCATATCATATTGTGATACCCATTTTTTCATTAATTTAAATAATAATAGGTTATGCACATTCATACGTACTAATGCACACTAACTATCAAATAAAGTTCAAAATGATCAATGCAACATGATTACCTCATTATTTCTTATTTCTTATGGTTGTTAAAATAATTTTGCTGACATTTCATCACAATAAGTTAACTCATTTCTTATTTTAAGCATCTTCACTAATTTTGTCCTATTATGTATTACTACACATTATAGATTTTAAGTTATTTTCCACAATCATCTAAACTTTTCTTTTGATTATTTCTATATATTAATGTTTGTGTAAAAATTTGCAATATAACATACAAGCTATGGATGCCTCTTATAAAGAGTCACAAATATTTCTTACAAGCCCAACTGCTTCCATGGTCTCAAATGAGTTCTACGAAACTAATGTGGACAAATGTGCACAAATAATTGTAGAGTCCTACATGATTATGATCAAAGCTCTTGAGAACGCAACATTTTCTATTGATTATGTGAGGAATTTAAAATATTAAAGATCGAATATGTTGCAAAATTTGCACGTGAAACATGTGCAAAAGTAGATAGATTTCTGTCAATGATGAAATAAGTGTATCCCGATCATTGTTCAAATGAAGGTCGCAATATTGTGCTCATCAGTGAAGAATATGTGATGTGCTTACATCATTACGGAGAATTGTTTTATATATAGTCAGTTCTTATCTTGGTTATGATACTTCTCTCTTCATTTGAATAGTTGTAATGAGACTTATATTTTCCCTTTCACTCATGTAATTTTGATGAACAACAAGCAAAAAATATATTATTTTTGATATTGAAGTGATGTGTACTACTATACTTGGAAGGTTTTCCAACATGTTTTATTGAACTCTTTATTTTTAATATTAATGGCTTTCAAAAATGTGTGCCATTAAAAAGATGTTTTAATTACAATGGACATATGGCTTTAGTATGTGAGGCACTCAATTTTCTCTCAAACGCATGTGCAAATTCTAACCATAATCCTAATCGTAATGATAATATTGATCGTAACTGTAACCATTATTCCAATAACATTAACATAAATCCTAAACTTTATTTAAACCTACCCTAATAAGTGTTACCTAAAAATCCAATTCTAACAATAACTGTAACCCTAGCTATATTAAGTACTAACTAAGATCCTAATTGTAACCCTAACTATACTCCTAACTATATTAAGTACTAATTATGAGTCCAATATGAACCCGAACCTTAATGCTACATGTTATACTACCTATGATACTAATCATAACCCTAATCATAAATTTAAATACTAAACTCTAATCTTAATCCTAACCCTAAAGTACCCTAACCATAACCATAACTCTAACAAGAACTGTTAACATAATACTAATACTAATTCTAACTCTAAAATGTATACCCTAACCCTAACCCAACACCCCTTACCATGACCCTAACTATATACCTAACCCTAACCATTAAGATAATACTAATCCTACCCCCCATCCTACACCTTATTCCTAAACTGTACATCCTAACTATAAAAATCAACGTAACCCTAACCCTAACTCTAACCCAAACCCATAACCATATATCATAACTATAAAAATCATTATAATCCTAACCCTAACCCTAACCCTAATTATAACCCTAACCATACCCTAACCCTTACCATAGTTGTAACCCTATCCCTAAATCTAATTATTACCCAAACCCTAACCATAAAAATCACCCTAATCCTAACCCTAACTCTAACCATTAAGATGATACTAATCCTACACCTTACCCTACACCCTATTCGTAAACTATACATCCTAACTGTAAAAATCACTCTAACCCTAACCCTAACCCATAACTGTACATCCTAGCTATAAAAATCATCGTAACCCTAACTATAAACCTAACCCTAACCCTAATTATAACCATAACCCTGACCCTAACTCTAATTATAACCCTAACCCTGACCCTAACCCTTTCTCTAACCATTAAGATGATACTAATCCTACCCCTCACCCTATACTGTATTCCTAAATTGTACATCCTAATTGTAAAAATACCCTAACCCTAACCCTAACTCTAATCCTAACCCTAACCCTAACCCTAACCCTAACCCTAACCCTAACATTGACTCTAACCCTAACTATATATATATATTAATAGATGATATATATATATATATTTAAAATGAATATGTTGTTGCTATTTCAACGACAGTCAAAATGATCAACAAACTACTTCGACTAGAATGCTACAGTCTCAACACATGTCGAAGTCGATAGTTCAATGGCAATCAAAATGATCAACGCACTTCTTCGACCGGAATGCCATAGTCTCAATGTATTCTGAAGTCGATAGTTCAACGACAATCAAAATGATCAACGAAATTCTTCGACCAGAATGCCACAATTTTGACACATTCTAAAGTTGATAGTTTGATGGTAATCAAAATGATCAATGAACTGCTTTGACCGAAATGCCATAGTCTCAACGCATTCCAAAGTTGATAATTTGATGATAATCAAAATGATCAATGAACTGCTTCAACCAGAATGCCATAGTCTCAATGCATGTTGAAGTCCATAGTTTGACGGCCATCAAAATGATCAATGAACTTCTTTGATGGAATGCCACAGTCTCAACACATTTTTAAGTCGATAGATCAACCAAACAAACCAATGGTGGTCAAAAATGATCAAGGATATGTAGGCCATTCTTCACCACCCCTTTGGTTATTTCGACGTTGGAATCATCGAACATGTGACAACTACGTATGTCGATAGTTTGACACAACCTTGTTGTGTCGCATAATCGACAAAAAATGTTTGACGATAATAGTGGTTGTTTGGTCGACCAACTTGCACCAAAAAATTGACTAACTCGCATAAAACAATTGGGCAAAAATTTACTAGTTCTACCTCATGCACCACCTCTAGGAGGGCCCATAACAACTCCACCTCCCCCTCAAATCACCCTACCTCTTTCTCTGCCTCCTCTCATCTAAGCTCTCCTTCTTTGATGTCATCCTCTCCCATCCCCATCCCCATCAATGTCATCATCTCTATCATCAGGATCTCTCCCATCAATATTTGGCACTAGCTTGACATGATCAATACATATAGGAAATGGGTACTATAGAAACCAACAAGCAAATCCTTTCCCATGTCCATTCATTATTAGAAACCCTCCAATGAAACCAACAAGCACAACATGAAGTGGATCATAAGCCAATAATTGTACCCACGAAATGTTGTCATCACCAATAGCAGAATCTCTGAAGATCCAACGACATACCTCTCCATCATAGACCTGATCGTAATAAACAATCTCACCCATCATCGGGATGCATAGAATCCTATATACATCCTCAGGGGGTGATAGTCATCTCACCTATTGCCAAATAGAAGGTATTGTGGTCTGAGTGCCATCGCTCAGCCATAGTAGTCAGTAAACCTCAGTTCACTCAGAACTGGGGCATCTTAAGTAAGAACCATAAACCACATCCAGCTATAACTCATCTCTCATGACCCGACAAATCCTCCATTAAGTCTAAGGGCCAAGGATAAGGACCTCTAACCTGCAGTTTTTGAAAGAAAACCTATTTGGAAATCAAAGTGTAAATAAATCAGTGAGCATCATCGACTTGATGAACTAATGTTAATCAAATCAGTAATCCTATTATTTACTTTCTCATCTTGAGTGCATCATTTTCCTTACTCTAGATCTTGAGAAGGAAAAATCAAACTATCCAATCAACCTATTGGGATTGACATCTAGGTAAAATAAACTAAGTGATCTAACTGCAATAAAAAATACATGGATTTTATAACATCATCAAGAATAATCATAAATCTATCCTTTCAATCAAGCAACGAGTTCATATTTACGACAATCAGGTTTCAAAAATTGCAAAAAGGCTTACATGCTACTTTAACCTATTGTACGCACTGAAACATACTACATGTTATAATTTTTATTCTAAGTGCTATTATATTTGTGATACACATAACAACAATATGTACGCATGACTACACATTAGTGTGTGCTCATGACTACACATTAGCACGTGCTACAACATTATGTGTAAGCGCTACAAAATTCCTCATTTTACAAATCTATCTTGTATGTGCTATTTTAATCTATTTTACATGCTAAAATAAACCTAGTGATGAACTACAACTGATTGTATGTTTGAAGTCATTTGTTGATATTCAACTGAGTTGTAGAAGTGATGATAAACATTATCAATTAATGTATTATCATTGATGTCAACTTATTTGAGTATTATTATGGTGGAAAACATTTGTTATAGATTGAAAAGCTGGAACAAACAATGTTTATGTGGTTAGAAAATGAAGAGCTATGTATACACCAAGAGACAGTAAACACCGAGTAAAACATAGTGTATACCGAGCATAGTAATAACCGAGAAAGGGATCACCGACACAACAAGGTATTGATCAAGCAATTCAATTAAACCAAGGTCGACTTGAATGCTAAGCTGGCAATTAATGATTTCGAGGTAAAAGATAAAGTTTGTTATTTGATCAAACTATTATTAAAATTTAAGGAAGATCAGACCACAAAGATTGAAACGTGTTTTTAACACAACTGTCAAGGATGGATCAAGCGGGAAATCAATGATGGAGATTAAGCGGAAAAATATAAAGGATGGAAATTAAATGAGCTATGATGTCTATATAAGAGACAAGAGATTCATTTTGAATCACATGATACTATGACGCACACATGCAAATTTTATGCATGACTGATCAATATGGTTAAATACAGAACCAAGCATTTTCTACAAACATTACCGAGTAAACAAAGGAAAGAGAATTACCGAGCAGAACAAGTATGAAGTATGAGATGAACTGAAGTGAACAAATTGATCAGAGGTATTATGTACTTATCATAGATCTACGAAATCTAGAAATCAGAGTTGTATTTGAATCATATCATTACTGTATCAGTTTAACCATTGTTACAGATAAATCTCTTAACCGAGTAGGACAGTGAAAGTCTTTATTATGACATTCAAATGAATGTTGAGTATTTTCTTGTTGACCCCATAGTGAATGCATGGTCAAGAGAGAACTGTTAGTTTTAAATCCTCTAACCAGGTCACATTTAACAGTGTGTATTGTAACCTTTAACATGGTTGTCTCTTCACTGAGCTCACTTTAGAAGAGTGAAAATATTTTGGGTTACCGGTCCCAGGTGGTTTTTCCCTTAGCAGGGTTTCCATGTTAAAAATATATGTGTCAATGTGCATGAATGTTGTGGATTGTTATTTTACTTTACACTTTACTTTATTGACCTAGATCAGTAATCACAGTATTAATTTACTGATAATCGGTAAAACCTATTGATGAAAGTTTGAGATTACAGAATACATTTTCACCAATTTGAATTATAACTTTGAATTTTTTTTGTTATACATCTGGAGAAATTTGGGACTATAGGATAATTTGTAAGGAAATTGATTCTAACTGATGCACCCCCCTCTCAGTTATTCTAACAATTGGTATCAGAGCATAAAGTGCTTAGAAGAAAGTTTTGAAGGACTTAAGCTAAAGATCACAAGATGTATAAGAGAGACGCACCAAAGCTGAATGAGGATAACTTCCCAACATGGAAAAGAAGAATGAGACTATACCTATCAGGGATTGGAGACAACATTGCATATTATCTAGATAATGAATTCATTCTACCTACTATACCTTTAACTATAAATCAGATGAAAGAGAAACATGAACATGATCTTATCATGGTGGATATTGCTTCGTCACTTACTGATGCAGAATTTGAAGATATCAAGACATGTACAACTGCCAAGAAGATGTGGGATCAACTTACACTAGTTTATGGAGGAGATGAAAATGTACTGAGAGCCAAAGTTGAAAGTCTTTTAGGAAAGTTTGATGACATGAGAATGAAGGAAGGTGAGAACATAACATAGTACAATACCCAACTTAAGGAAGTTGTGAGTGTTATTCGAGGATCTGGTGGAACCATTCATGAAGACACTATTGTGAGTAAGATTCTTAGAACTCTACTGCCTGTTTATTCTATAAGAGTCTCTACAATACATGAAATAAGAGATGCACTTGGAAATAACATTACTGTTGATAGTCTTGTTGGAAGATTGATTTCTTTTGAGTTGAATAACTTTGATAACAATATTGTACCATCTATGGAATCTATATTTATGTCTACTTTGAAAATTGGTAAATCTAGTAGCAAACACATAATCAGAAATAACAGTGACAGTGATAGTGATGACGAGGAACTTGATGAACTTGAAGCTTTATTGGTTTGAAGATTACAAAGAGGTAAAGGAAGATATAAAGGTAAGCTGCCTTTGATATATTTTAACTGTAAAGAGATTGGCCATTTTGTTACAAGATAACCTAACAAAAAG
Organism: Thuja plicata; assembly: GCA_018584345.1. Lineage (NCBI taxonomy): Eukaryota > Viridiplantae > Streptophyta > Pinopsida > Cupressales > Cupressaceae > Thuja > Thuja plicata. The sequence goes on from MU225567.1 coordinate 2,270,243, forward strand.
AATGATGATAGAAATGATAGATCTAATGACAAAAAGGATGACCGAGACTACAAAATCAACCGACGATATGACAAAAAAGATAACCAAGATTACAAAGATAAAGGTAAGAAAGCTTGTTACATTGCTGAAGAAAAATATAATGATGGTGGTTCTGACAGTGATGAAGATATTGAGATAGTGTTTGTAGCTTTGAAGGATGATTCAGATGAGGATGAAAGGTATGTAGAAACAACACTTACCCCTAAAGTTAATAAGCATGACATTTGGGTTATTGATAGTGGTTGTACACATCACATGACTGGAGATAAATGAAAATTTGAATTTCTTAAACATTATGATGGTGGATCTGTAAGAATGAGGAATGATACACCTTGTGAGGTGAAAGGAAAAGGTACTATTGTACTGAATAATAAAATCAAGTGTGAAAATACTTATTGGTTAAAAGGACTTAACTACAATCTATTGAGTGTTTCATAGTTGAATAACACAGGTCACAGAGTTGCATTTGAAAGCAGAAAAGCTAGAATCTATGATGGAACTGGAAAATTGATCGGCACTGGTGAACAATCTAAAGGTAACCTATTCTACCTTGACACTGCTGAAACTACTTGCTTATTGGCAAAGAATGAAGATATATGGTTATGGAATAAAAGAATTTGTAATGTAAATTTTGACAACATGGTTAATATTAGTAAGAAAAGAAAAGTTAGAGGCTTACTGAGCTTACCTAAACCAAACCATGTAATGTGCAAAAATTATCAAATGGGAAAGATGTCAAAATCTAGTTTCAAGAGCAAGAATTTTTCATCTAATGATATTTTGGAGTTATTTCATACAGACCTATGTGGATCAATGAGAACATAAATCTATTATGGGGACAGATATTTTATTTTATTTGTTGATGACTATTCTAGAATGATGACTACCATGTTCCTAAAAGAAAAATCTTAAGCATTTAAGATCTTTAAATGGTATAAAGCTAAAGTGGATAAAGATACTGGAAGAGATCTGAAGTGTTTGAGATCTGACAGAGGAGGTAAATTTATTATTGATGAGTTCAATAACTTTTGTAATGAGTATGGAATCAAAATATAGGTTTCTACACCAAGGAAACCAAAAAATAACAGAATTGTTGAAAGAAGGAACAAATCAATTGTTGATTGTGCCAGAACACCGATGATTCAAAAGAATGTTGCACAAACATAATGGAGAGAAGTAGTCAGCACAACTGTTTACAAACTGAACGGAGTGCAACTAAAGAAAAATTCAAACAAAACACCTTATGAGCTATGGTATGGTTATACACCTAATGTGAGCTATTTTAGAATATTTGGTAGTCATTGCTATGTTATAAAAGATGATCAAAATGGAAAATTTAATTCAAAAAGTGATGAAGGAATATTTCTTGGATATTTTATTAAGAGTAAACCTTTCAAATATTTGAACAAGACATCTAACAAAATCATTGAAAGTGCAAATGTGAAAGTTGATGAATTTACTGAGAAAAATGATGAGGACAACATGAAAGAGCTGGAAGAGTAAAATAGATTTGTCTACATGGAAGAACCTGATACTATACCAACATAGATGCCTAATGTTACTGTGAAACAGGGTAATGTCACTGGGCAACATGTAGCACAGAATGCGAATCAAGAAAATGTTGAAACTGAAGATCATCAACTAAAAAAAAATGAACCTACAAGAGAAGACAATGAATAAGAAAGAACTGAACCTGTACTTGCTAAATATGTGAGAAGACATCATCCACAAAATGAGATTATTGGAGATAAAAGAGTAGGCATGATGATAAGAAGTAAGTTAAGAGATAACACTTGTTTAATTTGTGAATTTGAGCCTAAGAATGTTAGAGATGCATTAGAAAATGAAGAATGGGTCAATGCTATGAATGAGGAAATTGAGAAGATACAGAAAAATAAGACATGGACATTAGTACCGAGACCGAGTGATAAAAATGTCATTGGCACCAAATGGATATTCAGAAACAAATTGAATGAAAATGGGGATGTAACCAAAAATAAAGCTAGATTAGTTTGCAAATGGTATGCATGGGAAGAAGGAATTGACTATGGAGAAATTTTTGCACCCATTGCTAGACTTGAAGGAGTAATAATATTACTTGCATACGCTGCATATAAAGGATTCAAGGTATATCAGATGGATGTGAAGTCTGCATTTTTTATTGGAATACTGGAAGAAGAGGTATACATTGAACAACCTGAAGGATTTGTTGATCCTGATGAGACAAACATGGTATGTAAGTTACACAAAGATTTATATGGACTAAAACAAGCACCGAGAGCATGGTATGAAAGATGCATTCTTATCTTAAAAGTATTCAATTTATTAGAACAAGTGATAACAAAAATTTGTATTTAAAAGGAGGAAATGATGATAAGACCCTTATTGCTAAAATATTTGTTGATGACATTATATGTGGAGTTAATGATAACCTATGCACTTGATTTGCAGATGAAATGAGGAAAGAATTTGAAATTTCAATGTTTGGTGAGATCATATTTTTTCTTGGATTGTAAATTTTACAACAGATTGCATGTATCCACATTACTCAAGCTAAATACATCAAGGAAGTACTAAAGACATTCAGAATGGAAGAATCAAAACCACTCGGAACACCTATGGTGACAGGATGCAAACTGACAAAAGAAGATAAAACACCTGAGGTAAATCAAACTTTCTACAGATCTATGATTGGTAAATTGATGTTTTTTGTACACACAAAACCTGACATAGCACACACAATTGAAAAGTTGCAAGATGTTTTGCTAATCCCAGAGACTCACTTATGACTATTGTAAAAATAATTTTTAGATATTTGAAGAATAGTGAGGATTATAGACTTTGGTACAAAAGAGAAGGAATGTTCAAACTGAAAGTTTATACTGATGTTGATTGGGATGGGAACATAGATGATAGAAAGAGAACTAATGGTGGAGTATTCTTTATTGGACAAAGATTAGTTACTTGGATAAGCAAGAAGCAAGGATGCATATCTCAATCAACTATAGAAGCAGAGTATGTTGTTGCTTCTGATAATTGTTCGAACATAGCATGGATCAAACAACTATTGAAAGGAATGAATGAAGAGATCACTGACCCAGTGATAATTTACTATGATAATACAAGTGCTATTAATATTTCAAAGAATCCTGTGATGCATGCAAAGACAAAGCACATATCTATAAAATATCACTACTTGAGGAAACAAGTACAAGACAAAAAATTAATACTAGAATATGTATAATCAAAATAACAACTTGCATACATATTCACCAAACCCTTACTGAAGGATACATTTGAGTACTTGAGAGCTAGACTAGGGGTTCGTCCCTTCTCTATTGGTAACTGAACTGAGTAGGAGGTTGTATCAACCTACATGAAATCAAAATATCTGACATATTGATCCAAAGATGAACTGGGCTGATACAGACATATCAGTACATTTTAGGGTACCTACTACACCAAATGTCAGGTATATTTTATTTGGCTATTGAAGAGCTATATATTTATTTTTGTCATTGTTGTCAAAGGGAGAGATTTGATCAATGAAATATCTATCCACTAAAGGGAGAAAAGAGAAAGGGAGAGACATATCTAATCTACAGAGAGATTCAAGAGCTGAAGATTCAAAACTATAGGGAGAGTCTGCATGGTGAGTTTTTATGCTGACATATGTTTTATATATTCAAGCTAGGGAGAGCTACAAAATTATTGCAGTTGTAGAACATAAAATTGGTATTTGTTGTATGGCATATTTTTATATATTGAATATTTCATATTGTGTTATCATCAATGCCAAAGGGAGTGATTGATGAACTACAACTGATTGTATGTTTGAAGTCATTTCTTGATAGTCAACCAAGTTGCATAAGTGATTATAAACATTATCAGTTAATGTATTGTCATTGATGTCAAGTTATTTGAGTATTATTATGGTGGAAAACATTTGTTATAGATTGAAAAGATGAAACAAACAATGTTTATGTGGTCGAAAAATGAAGAGTTATGTATACACCAAGAGACAGTAAACACTAAGTAAAACACAGTGTATACCGAGCACAGTGATAAGTGAGCAAGGGATCACCTACACAACAAGGTATTAACTGAGAAATTTAATTAAAAAAAGGATGACTTGAATGCTGAGCTATAAATTGATGATTTCAAGGTTAAAGATAAATTTTTTTATTTGATCAAATAGTTATTAAAATTCAAGGAAGATCAGACGACAAAGATTGAAACACATTTTTAACACAACTACCGAGGATGGATCAAGCGGGAAAATTAATGATGGAGATTAATTGAAAAAATCTGAAGGATGGAAATGAAATGAGCTATGATGTCTATATAAGAGACAAGAGATTTATTTTGAATCACATGATGCTATGATGTACACATGAAAATTTTATGCATGACCGATCAAAATGGTTAAAGACAGAACCAAGAATTTTCTGTAGACATTACCGAGCAAACAGAGGAAAGAGTATTACCGAGCAGAACAAGTATGAAGAATGAGATGAACTAAAGTGAAAAAATTGATCAGAGGTATTATGTACTTAGCATAGATCTAAAAATATGCAAATCAGAGTTGTATTTCAATCAGATCATTACTGTATCAACTTAACCATTGTTACAAATAAATATCTTAACCAAGTAGGACAATGAAAGTCTTTTTTATGACATTTAAATGAATGTTGAGTGTTTTCTTATTGACCCCATAGTGAGTGCATGGTCAAGAGAGAACTGTTAGTTTTAAATCCTCTAACCATGTCACATTTAATAGTGTGCATTGTAACCTTTAACAGGGTTGGTTCTTCACCGAGCTCACTTCAAAAGAATGAAAATATTTTGGGTTACCAATCCCAAGTGGTTTTTCCCTTAGTGAGGTTTTTACACTAACAATTTATGTGTCAATGTGCATGAATGTTGTGGATTGTTATTTTACTTTACACTTTACTTTATTGACCTAGATCGGTAATCAGAGTATTAATATACTAATACTCGGTAAACACTATTGATGAAAGTTTGAGATTACAGAATACATTTTTACTGATTTGAATTATAAGTTTGAATTTCTTTTGATATATATCTAGAGGAATTTGGGACTATAGGATAATTTGTGAGGAAACTGATTCTAATTGATTCACCCCCCCTGTCAGTTATTCTAATAATTGGTATCAGAGCATATAAAGCTTAGAAGAAAGTTTTGAAAGACTTAAGATAAAGATCACAAGATGTATAAGAGAGACACACCGAAGCTGAATAAGGATAACTTCCTAACATGGAAAAGAAAAATGAGACTATAACTATCATGGATTGGAGACATCATTGCACATTATCTAGATAATGAATTCATTCTACCTACTGAACCTTTGACTGTAAATCAGATGAAAGAGAAACATGAACACAACCTTATCATGGTGGAGATTGATTTTTCACTTACTGATGTAGAATTTGAAGATATCATGACATGTACAACTGCCAAGCATATGTGGGATCAACTTACACTAGTTTATGGAGGAGATACAAATGTACTAAGAGCCAAAGTTGAAAGTCTTCAAGGAAAGTTTGATGGCATGAAAATGAAGGAAGGTGAGAACATATACAGTACAATACCTTACTTAAGAAAGTTGTGAGTGCTATTCAAGGATCTGGTGGAACCAATGATGAAGACACTATTGTGAGTAAGATTCTTAGAACTCTATTGCCTATTTATACTATAATATTTTCTGTAATACATGAAATGAGAGTTGCACCTGGAAATAACATTACTATTGATAGTCTTATTGGAAGATTGACTTCTTTTGAGCTGAATAACTTTGATAACAGTATTGTACCATCTATGGAATCCACATTTATGTCTACTTTGAAAATTGGTAAATCTAGTATCAAATACATAATCATAAATAATAGTGACAGTGATAGTGATGACGAGGAACTTGATGAACTTGAAGCTTTAAGGTTAGAAGACTACACAAAGGTAAAGGAAGATATAAAGGTAAACAACCTTTGATATATTTTAACCATAAATAGATTGGCCATTTTACTACAAGATGCCCTAACAGAAAGAATGATGATAGAAATGATAGATCTAATGACAGAAAGGATGAGCGAGACTATAGAAACAACCGACAGTATGACAGAAAAGATAACCAAGATTACAAAGATAAAGGTAAGAAATCGTGTTACATTGTTGAAGAAAAAGATAATGAAGGTGGTTCTGACAGTGATGAAGATATTGAGATAGTGTTTGTAGCTTTGAAGGATGATTCAAATGAAGATGAAAGGTATGTAGAAACAACACTTATCTCTAAAGTTAGTAAGCATGACATTTTGGTTATTGATAGTGACTGTACACATCACATGATTGGATATAAAAGAAATTTTGAATTTCTTGAACATTATAATAGTGGATCTGTAAGAATGAGAAATGATACACCTTGTCAAGTGAAAGAAAAAGGTACTATTGTGTTGAACAATCAAATCAAGTGTGAAAATGATCATTGGGTAAAAGGACTTAACTACAATCTATTGATTGTTTCACAGTTGAATAACACAGGTCACCGAGTTGCATTTGAAAATAGAAAAGATAGAATCTATGAAGGAATTGGAAAATTGATCAGCACTGGTGAACAATCTAAAGGTAACATATTCTACCTTGACACTGCTGAAACTACTTGCTTATTGGAAAAAAATGAAGATATATAGTTATGGCATAAAACACTTTGTCATGAAAATTTTGACAACATGATTAAGATTAGTAAGAAAAGAAAAGTTAGAGACTTACCAAGATTACCTAAACCAGACCATGTAATGTGCAAAAATTGTCAAATGGGAAAAATGTCAAAATCTACTTTCAAGAGAAAGAAGTTTTCATCTAATGACATTTTGGATTTAGTTCATACAGAACTATGTGGACCAATGAGAACATAAAGCTATTATGGGGATATATATTTTATTTTATTTTTTGATGACTATTCTAGAATGATGACTATCATGTTCCTAAAAGAAAAATCTGAAGCATTTAAGATGTTTAAATGGTATAAAGCTAAAGTGTATAAAGAAACTAGAAGAGATCTTAAGTGTTTGAGATCTGACAGAGGAGGTGAATTTATTTCAGATGAGTTCACTAACTTTTAATGAGTATGGAATCAAAAGACTGGTTTTGGCACCAAGGACACCACAACAAAACGGGATTGCTAAAAGAAGGAACAGATCAATTTTTGATTGTGCCAGAACACTGATGATTGAAAAGAATGTTGTACAAACATACTAGCGAGAAGCAGTCAGCATAATCATTTACACACTGAACTGAGTGGAACTGAAGACTGATTCAAACAAAACACCTTATGAGCTATGGTATGGTTATACACCTAATGTGAGCTATTTTAGAATATTTGGTAGTCATTGCTATGTTCTAAAAGATGATCGAAATGGAAAATTTAATTCAAAAAGTGATGAAGGAATATTTATTGGATATTCTACTAAGAGTAAATCTTACACATGTTTGAAAAAGACATCTAACAAGATCATTGAAAGTGCAAATGTGAAAGTTGAATTTGCTAAGAAAAATGATGAGGACAACATGAAAGAACTGGAAAACTACAATATATTTGTCTACATGGAAGAACTTGATGCCATACCAACGTAGATGCCTATTGTTACTATGCAACAGGGTAGTGTCACTGGGAAACATGTAGCACAAACTGAGAATCGGGAAAAATGTTGAAACTGAAGATCATGAACCAAAACAAAATGAACCTACAGGAGAAGACAATGAAGAAGAAAGAATTGAACCTGTACTTGATAAATATGTGAGAAGACATCATCCACAAAATCATATTATTGGAGATAAAAGAGTAGGCATGATGACAAGAATAAGTTAAGAGATAACACTTGTTTAATTTGTGAATTTGAGCCTAAGAATGTTAGAGATGCATTAGAAAATGAATAATGGATCAATGCTATGAATTCTATGAATGAGGAAATTGAGAAGATACAGAAAAATAAGACATGGACATTAGTATCGAGACTGAGTGATAAAAATGTCATTGGCACCAAATGGATATTCAGAAACAAATTGAATGAAAATGGGGATGTAACTAGAAATAAAGCTATATTAGTTTGCAAAGGGTATGCACATGAAGAACGAATTGACTATGGAGAAAATTTTGCACCCATTCCTAGACTTGAAGGAGTAATAATATTACTTGCATACACTGCATATAAAGGATTCAAGGTATATCAAATGGATGTGAAGTCTGCATTTTTTAATGGAATACTGGAAGAAGAGGTATACATTGAACAACCTAAAGGATTTGTTGATCCTGATGAGACAAACATGGTATGTAAGTTGCACAAAGCGTTATATGGATTGAAACAAGCACCGAGAGCATGGTATGAAAGATGCATTCTTATCTTATAAGTATTGGATTTATTAGAACAAGGATAACAACAATTTGTATTTAAAAGGAGGAAATGATGATAAGACCCTTATTACTAACCTATGCACTTTATTTGATGATGAAATGAGGAAAGAATTTGAAATGTCAATGTTTGGTGAGATCAAAAAAATTCTTGGATTGCAAATTTTACAATAGACTGCAGGTATCCACATTACTCAAGAAAAATACATCAAGGAAGTACTAAAGACATTCAGAATGAAAGAATTAAAATCATTCGAAACGCCTATGGTGACATGATGCAAACTGACAAAAGAAGATAAAATACCTGAGGTAAATCAGACTTTGTACAAATCTATGATTGGTAAATTGGTATATGTTGTACACACAAGACCTGACATAACACACACAGTTGGAATAGTTGCAAGATGTTCTGCAAATCCCAGAGAATCACATATGACTGTTGTAAAAAGAATTTTTAGATATTTGAAGAATATTGAGGATGATGGACTTTGGTACAAAAGAGAAGAAAAGTTCAAACTGAAAGTTTATACTGATGTTGATTGGGCTAGGAACATAGATGATAGAAAGAGAAATGTCGGTGGAGCATTCTTTATTGGAGAAATATTAGTTACTTGGATAAGCAAGAAGCAAGGATGCATATCTCAGTCAAATGTAGAAGACGAGTATGTTATTGGTGGTGCAAATTGTTTGAACATAGCATGGATCAAACAACTATTGAAAGGAATGAATGAAGACATCACTGACCCAATGATAATTTAGTGTGATAATACAAGTGCTATTAATATTTCAAAGAATCCTGTGATGCATGCAAAGACAAAGCACATATCTATAAAATATCACTACTTGAGGGAACAAGTACATGAAAAATAATTAATACTAGAATATGTACAATCAAAAGAACAACTTGCAGAAATATCCACCAAACCCTTACCGAAGGATACATTTTAGTACTTGAGAGGTTGACTAGGGGTTTGTCCCTTGTCTATTGGTAACTAACTAAGTAGGAGGTTGCATCAACCTACATGAAATCAGAATATCTGACATATTGATGCAAAGATGAACTGGGATGACACGGACATATCAGTACATTGTAAGGTACCTACTGTATCAAATATCAGAGATATTTTATTTGGCTACTGAAGAGTTATATATTTATTTTTGATATTGTTGTCAAAGGGAGAGATTTGATCGATGAAAGATAAAAGGGATAGATTTGATGAATGAAATATATATCCACTAAAGGGAGAAAAGAGAAAGGGAGAGACATATCTAATCTACAGAGAGATTTGAGAACTGAAAATTCAAAACTGTAGGGAGAGTCTGCATGGTGAATTTTTATGCTGACATATCATTTATATATTCAAGCTAGGGAGAGCTATAGAATTTTTGTAGTTGTAGAATAGAAGTTTGGTATTTGTTGTATGGAATATTTTTATATATTGAATATTTCATATTGTGTTGCCATCAATGCCAAAGGGAGAGATTGATGATCTACAACTGATTGTATGTTTGAAGTCATTTGTTGATATTCAACCGAGTTGCATAAGTGATGATAAACATTAGCAGTTAATGTATTGTCATTGATGTCAACTTATTTGAGTATTATTATGGTGAAAAACATTTGTTATAGATTGAAAATTTGAAACAAACAAAGTTTATGTGGTCAGAAAATGAAGAGTTATGTATACATCGAGAAATAGTAAACAATACGTAAAACACAATGTATACCGAGCACAGTGATAAGCGAGCAAGGGATCACCGACGCAACAGGGTATTGACCAAGCAATTTAATTAAACCGAGGACAAATTGAATGTTGAGTTGGCAATTGATGATTTTTAGGTAAAAGATAAAATTTTTTGATCAAATGGTTATTAAAATTCAAGGAAGATCGGACGACAAAGATTGAAACGTGTTTTTAACACAACTGTCGAGGATGGATCAAGCGGGAAAATTAACGATGGAGATTAAGCGGAAAAATCTGAAGGATGGAAATTAAATAAGCTATGATGTCTATATAAGAGACAAGAGATTCATTTTGAATCACATGATGCTATGACAGACACATGCAAATTTTATGCATGACTGATCAAATTGCTTAAAGACAGAACCAAGCATTTTCTATAGACATTACCAAGCAAACAGAGGAAAGAGCATTACCGAGCAAAAAAAGTATGAAGAATGAGATGAAATTAAGTGAACAAATTGATCAGAGGTATTATGTACTTAGCATAGATTTGAAAATCTACAAATCAAAGTTGTATTTGAATCAGATCATTACTGTATCTATTTAACCATTATTACAGATAAATCTCTTAACCGAGTAGGACAGTGATAGTCTTTATTATGACATTCAAATAAAGGTTGAGTGTTTTCTTGTTGACCCCATAGTGAATGCATGGTCAAGAGAGAACTTTTAGTTTTAAATCCTCTAACCACATCACATTTAACAGTGTGCATTGTAATCTTTAACAGGGTTGGCTCTTCACTGAACTCACTTCAGAAGAGTGAAAATATTTTGGGTTACCGGTCCTAGGTGATTTTTCTCTTAGCAGGGTTTCCACTTTAAAAATATATGTGTCAATGTGCATGAATGTTGTGGATTGTTATTTTACTTTACACTTTACTTTATTGACCTAGATCGGTAATCAAAGTATTAATATACTGATACTCGATAAACGCTATTGATGAAAGTTTGAGATTACATAATACATTTTCACTGAGTTGAATTATAAGTTTGAATTTGTTTTGATATACATATGGAGGAATTGGGACTATAGGATAATTTGTGAGGAAACTAATTCTAACTGATTCACCCCCCTATCAGTTATTCTAACACCTGGGGCACCTGATCCTGCGTGTTGTTTCACACTAGATGAAGCTCTAAAACACTACGTGGATGCACTAATATAAACCTAGTACACACTAAAACTCATAAAAAAATTCAAAAAAATACCTAAATATGCACCTAAAATCTAAATATAGCTACTAAATTCAAAAATTGACAAAAGAAAAAGGATATTAGTACACACTAGGGGTCCATAGTTGACTTGGCGTTGAAATTGATGACCTCACTCAAACATATGTTCCCAAATTAGCACAACCATGGCTGAAACAAGGAGTGCAAAGGGCTCTGAGAGAGTGAAAATGAAAAGAGAAAAGGAGCAAATGGTAGGGTAAAAATAAATTTTAACCTATATATGCCCTAAAGGTTACTTTTAGAGGGGTATTTTTACCATTTTTTCATCAAAAACATGTTTTGATCAAAAAAATTGTAACCATGAGATTTCTCAACTTGTTTAATATTGGGAAACAAATCAAAATCATAATTACACTCAAATATTCGACAAAATCATAAAATTCTGACATTCAACCAAATTTCTCAAAAATCACTTTCGATCCATTTCTCGAGGGGGTATCAATCACCAGAGTACAAAATGATCTTAATTGGAACACTTTTTGAAAATAGGAAAATCAAACGTTAAAATTTCAAAATTATTAGTGAGACATCAAAATCAGTTTAAATCATCAATCAAGGATTCATATAAAGTTTGTATCATAATCAAATCATCATTACATCAAATCAATCAAATCAGATCATCATTACATCAAATCAATCAAATCTGCATCAGACATCAAATAAATCAAATCGATATCAGGCATCAAATCAATCAACGAATCAGACATCAGGACATCAAACATTGGACATTATTTGAACAACTTGCTTCTTGCATTGCCTCAAAGAGGGGCATTTTTATACACCTAAAAGTGGTCAACAAAAGTCAAAGAGATAAAATCAACTCAAAACCATTGATTAATTATCAAATCATTTAATTAATTAAACTCAAGCCATTTGGATTAATTAAATTCAAAAATCAAATCACTATGTAATTGATTTAATCAATTGGTTATATAGTTCATTGAATTAATTAAATCCAACCCATCTAATTCTCATACATGGCTAATTTAATTAATCTTTGATTTAATTAAATCCTAAATTCCCTCACCAACCACTACAAGACAAAATCAATTCAACCAATGGCGAAGAAGGATTGAAAGAACATGGATCACTCCAAGGCTTTGCTATCTTGACCACTCAATTTAAATGGATCAATCTTGTCCACTCAAAGGGGACACATAACTCAACCTTAACCTCAACTATGCCTTGACTATGGTTAATCAAACTCACCCCCTACCATTGGGAAATCTTATAAATAGGAGGCATTTCTTAGTGCAAATCACCAATTTACATCTACTCACACCATTTTACATTCATTAGCATCATATAGTAATTTCATTTTGTTGAAATGTTCATCTATTGTTAGCATAATTGAATTCATTTTAGGATCATAATTTCAAATTCATATCAAATTAATAATATAGATCATATCATTTATCTTAATTAATCCATCTCATTCTAGAGATTGTCACTTTAGGAGTGCTTTTACAGCTAAGAGCATGAATTTAGTCTTTCTAGATAGGGAACCTTGAGAAGATTTCAATAATTTCAAGTTTAATTGTCCAATTAGCATATATCTTTAGCATTTAACTTGATATTCATTGATGTAATGTTTCATGCAGATATTTTACTTACAACAGAAAGATCATCCATTGGCCTTCAATTTGATGAAAAAGCTTCCTTTGGAGAATGCAAATTTTGTTTCTAATTTCCAAACTCATTGGTTGACAATGGAGAATAATTATACTACACCATCATTTAAGTCATTCACAAATATGCTGATGTTTGAGCAATCAAAGTTGATTGTACAATGGGCATTCTCAAGTCCTCCAAGTCAAAAATTTTGGTGGCAAGTCAAGAGAGTCAAGGAAAAGGATCAATAAAGAAACAAAAGAAATCAAGTTCAAATCCACACAAGGATAGAGCACAATAATCTTCTCCTCAATAAGGAAATTCTATAACCTACTCCAAGAAGAGAAATTCACAAAAGAAGAGGCTAACTTGTTCATATTTCAAGAAGGTTTTTCACGATGAGCATCATTGTCATGCTAAGTAAATTGATGAGTTGACAAACATCATCAAGAAAAAAATCATCAATTTTCCATCTACATAAAATAAGTAATCAATTCCTTCCTCTTCTTCACAGTCAAAGAATAGAGAAGGAAAATCACTTGTTACGGCTATAAGATCATTAAAGCTATGGATACTTGACTCAGGTGCCTCTTATCATATGGGTTCTACAAGAGAACAATTTTCTTCATTGGAGCCTTGTATGGTACCTCAAATTATTATGGGTGATGATACACAAGTGGAGGTTGAGTGAAAAGATCAATTGAAATGGATGATAGATCATTTCAAAATAATTTTTATTTTCTAGACTTGTATTTCAACCTTCTTTTAGTCTACCAAATCACTCATCTTGGACATGGAAAGATAATTTTCTCCTGATACAATTATCATCAAATACCTTCAAGGTGATGCCATATTTGTAGTGGGAAAAATTATCTTACTAGGTTTTATTCATTCTCCTACTTTGTGCCTCAATTTTCTTCATTGCTTATTTAATTTTAAAGAGTAAGCTTTATGAGAGGTTTAGAAATCTTACTTACCACAATGCTCAACAAATAATCTCACAAGATATGATCACAGGTCTCTGTCAAATCAAATTTTCTGACTGTGTATGTCAAAGATGCTCCACAGGTAAGCATCTTGAAGAGAATTTTGATAAAGGGAAGTCTTGGAGAGCCTCAAAAGTTCTTCAATTGGTTCAGAATTATGTAGTAGAACCATTTCTAGTGTTGTCCTTTAGCAAGTATCACTATGTTCCTACATTCATTGATGACTACTCCCACTTCACTTAGGTGTAATTACTTCAATAAAAGAAACAAGTTTGAAAAATTAAAACCTTCAAGGCCCATGTTGAGAAGAAATCAGGGAAGCAAGTTAAGATTCTTCACAGAGAAAATGGTAGAGAATATGTGAACAATCAACTTGTGCACTTGTACTCTTGAGAGTATTGATCTTCAACACTTAGTTACCTACACACCACAATAGTATATTATTGTAGATGATGACATAATTTTTGTCATTAGTATGCAAAGAGAAAAGAATTTTGAACCATTGGTTACATTACACTGAAAGTTAGGTTTTAGTTCAAACCAAAAGTGCTAAGTAAGGAGAAACCCAACGACACATGTTTTGAAGTGTAAACTGAAAGTGCAACCCAAAGATGATACAGAGAAACCCGACAAGCAGGTTACACTATAAACTGAAAGAGAAGAAACATAGTTACTCGATAGCAAGGAAACCCGACAGACAGTTCAACAAAGGAACACCGAAAGACAGTCAAACTGATTTCAAAGCAAACCGAGCATCAGACACCAAAAGTCAATTATATCCTGAGAAAAGTGGACCTGACTTCCACGTCAAGTAAAATAGCTATATTTTATATTTAGAGTTTTGATTTGTTTTAAATCCATTTCTTGAGGAACAAGAAACATTATTGTAATTGTTTTAATCAGTCTAACTAATTAAAAACATGCAAACTAGGAGATCAAGGTCAAGTTGTAAACCGTTGATCATAGAGTTAGTTTTGTAATACGTGAAACTTATTTAGGTCAATCTATGTTATAAATAGATGTTTTAATCATTCATTTGAGAAGGATGAGATGATGAATGTAGCCTACGAGCACATCTATAGATCAGACTAAGAGTTTCAAGAAGCAGAACAACAAAAGATGAATTTGGTTATCAAGAACCAAGAACTAAGGCTACCAAGAAACATAGGTATTAATCAATCACATTAGGTGATACATTTATACATTTAATCTTTAATGGATGTGTAATAAAAAATTGTAGACTGCATACACTCAGGTCAGTGAGTATTTTTGTCTGCATTCTAACAAGTGTAGCAAATAGAAGCAATCCTTTCAAGAAAGGTGGATTTAACAATCCTATTGTAAATCTCTTAACCGAGTGCACACTAAACAGTGTTGATAAAGCTCTTAATAGAGTAGACCTTAACTAGTCTCCACATAATACTCCTAACAGGGTAGATCATTAGAAGTGATCAAATTGTAAGCCTTAATTGGCCCCTTCCAATCTGCGGATAGTGAAGTTTTTGTGGGTGACATCCCCACCACAGTTTTTACCTTCTAACAAGAGTTTTCTGGATTACCATATCTTGTGTTATGTGTCAATTACTTTCATGAATGTTTCTATGAATGTCTACATACAATTAAGATTATGAATTGGTATCACATGCATAAAGAAAGAACAACATATATGATCGGTAAAGCAAAGATTTGATTACATAAGGTTAAAGGTTAATTAACTAAAAATTTTAGAGGTACTAATTCACCCCTCCCCTCTTAGTACACACTTCCCATTAGTTCCAACAATTGGTATCAGAGCTAGATCTCTTATTTGGAAAGTTTAAAGACTTGAGAGAAAATATCATACAATGGAGAAGTACAAACTTGACAAGAGTATTAAGAATCAGAAGTTAGAAATTCGGATCTTTTATGAGTAGTATAAGGAAGCTAGAATCAAGATGAGACAACTCCTAGATGAAAGAAAGATTATGGCATATCACTATAATGAAACCGACTACCATGAAGAAGAGATGACATATCTATTTGAATCTTCAGGATTAACAACTAGCAAAGCATCAGACACATCAGAAGAAAGCATCATAAGTTTGAATGAAATAAATCAACATTTGGTTGGACAAGTAAAATCTCTGCAAATCGGTCAAGAGACACAAATGGTAAGAATGTTTGATGTCATGAACAATACTAGACAAGCTGAGAAAAAGAGAACACTAGCTATTGATGATAGGAGGAAGATTAATGAAAAGCTACAAGAGAAAGAGTCATAAATACAAAGAATTATAGAACGTCATCATGAGATTACAAATCAGATTATTCTTATGAGCCAAGAGGCAAACAAAATGAATACAAAATTCATTGAAAGAATAGAAGCTATTGGTGAGCTAAGAGAAGAAAATGAAAAGTTGAAGCAAGAAGTAAGAATTCAACAACAACATAATAAAATAATCAAGAGAGCTAAAGAAAGAAACAAAAGGATGGACAATTTTCTTGATGGTCAAAGGAGAGCCAACAACAACACCAGAGTAGGCTATATTGAGAATGGAGAATCACCCAATTAAGTCGATCCAAAGAATGTCTATGCAAATCCAAGACCAAGAAAGCTGACATGCAATCACTGTGGAAGGCAAGGCCACACATCAAATGTTTGCAGGAGAAAAATGAAAGGTATTCCTAAATCCACATCTTCATTCATAGGAACTTGTTATAAATGTAACAAGAAAGGACGTAAAGCATATGAATGTAAATCTGAGGTGAGACATCCAAAGAATGAAACCTACATCGAAAAATAATGTCCTACTTGAAAAATGCATGGGAACACATCTCTTGAATGTTGGAAGAAGAAAAGGCAAGCATGGAAGCCTAAAAATCAAGAAACTACCCATCAACCAAAAAAGGTCGGTAACCAATATGTATGGGATTACAATACATGGGAAAACTGCACAGCATGTGGAAGACTTGGTCACATAGCTGCAAATTGTATGAGACAATGGACAAGAAATTCTAGAGGCTGGACTAACCCCAGAATGACATGTCTACACTGTCATAAAGTTGGTCATCTGAAGAAAGACTACAGAGACCAAATTACAAAGACCGAATTATAGAGACCAACACCTTTTCCAATGGAAACACCATTGAAGACATCAGGAAGATGAGAAACAAAATGTGGAGGAAAGCTACAAACACTGATGAAGCTGGACCGAGAAATGCAATTGGTGACACCTTATCCAATAGATCTGGTGACATCACCACCCCACCTAAGCAGATCAAGTAAGTATGGAACTGCATTATACCAAGTTATATTTTGCATCAGTTCCATTATACATAGTTAAAATACCAAATCAACATGATTAAGTATGCACTATGGTATTACTTGTTATAATTTTGTGAATTCAATTTCATCATTTAATGCATACTAAAATGCATCGGTGCACATACAAAGATAAGTTGTCTACACTTACCAAGAATTATCGATTATCACATAAAGGCTAAGTCGCTAGTGTAAACCGAGATCCGTCGGTAATCATGTGAGTTGACAAAGTTGTCTTTGCCAACACTGAAATCCGTCGGTGAACGTAACAAGTTAACAAGCTGCCCCAAAGCATCGCATTTTCACTGAAAGAGAAGTTAGTGTATCACCTGACAAATCTGTCTTCACACACTGAGAAGTGGTTGAGCATTAATGACTCAAATTAGGGCAAATTATATAAATAGATGATGAAAGGGTTTCATTTCTCACCAAGCAACCAGAGCCAAGAGACAGAGAGAAACCAGAGCACGAAGTGACAATATTGCAGAGCGACTGTAACCCAGTTCAAAACACTCCAAAAAGATCACTTACAGCTACAAAGGTTGAAGTAAGCAACTGAGATAACCATGAACTCTATTTTTGTTTACGGGAAAAAGCCCCAATTTCATAATCAATGGCAACTACATCAAGAACTGCTAAGCTCAAGAATGTTAAAAAGAACAAGGTCAATCTTATCAAGAATTAAAATTGTGAGTAACCTCACTACAAGATATGTCCCGAGGTTTCTTCACAACCTGACAATGGTGGTGCATTCTCCAGAATACCAGCTAGGTTTTTACTCTTCAAAGACGTGTGAGCATATATACACTACAAGATTGCGGAGATTGGAGACTTGGAAGTTAAGAAAGCTTTCAAGAAGATTTTTAAAAATGATGGCACTATCAAGGAAGAACACAAGCACATTGAGTTAAAAGGGCTCACAAATTCCCTATGGTTCCCGAAGGAGTTCAAGACCGAATGGATTTGGTTAGTACTAAGCAGGATACGTGACCAAAAGATATGGCTAGATGAGCCTAAACCAATAACCAGGGATGTTATACATGCTGCCACTGGTTATCCCATACCTGATAAGGTAAAGGAACTAAAACACCCGCCTAAAGTTGAAATTGAGAAGAATACTCGAGTAGCATGGGATGGAAGAGGACTAAAAGTATCCACCATCAACGATGATGAACTAAAATTTGGAGCATGTGTCTTAGGATACAAGTTCTTTTAGGCTAGTAGGATGAACAACATTGCATCCGAAGCAGTAGATACAACATACAATATTGTCAAGAAGGGACCGCAATTGGATATGTCAGAACTGCTACTCAGACAATTAGAAGAGAACATGAAGACAATAAGAAATGCAAAGTCTAATTCATGTAAGTTTGGATCTCTGATAATGTGCATATTTTTCTATTTCCAGTAATCTTTCCCATCTATAGGTAATGTGCAATGGGACACTACAAGACCAGTGACCATACAGATTAGTGAGTTCATAAAATCACTAGGAGACAATTTTGAATCAGTCATGGATGAATACTTTGCTGGATTCAAAGATAGAATGCAGAAGAGAGTAAGGATTCTAGAACAGTTAATATAAAAGTTCAAGACTGACATATGGTTTATGGTAGACACTGACTACACATACATCAAACCAGCTGTACTGAGGACATCATGGCTATCTTCACTTGACTATGAGGTGAACATAGATCAAGCATCAAATGCAATTGAGGCATTGATAAATGAGCCATTAGACAAAATACAACCTAAGTTTGGAACTTATGAGGAAGCCAAAGAAAGGATTAAAATTGGCTTAGTTGTGAAGAAGATTGATAGGAAGATAGACAAGATGGTTAATAACTTGAAGAAGAAGCTATCGGTGGATGAAGAGGAAAATGAATAGAAAGAAGAAACTGAGGGTCAGTCACCCATCGGTAAAGATGAGAAGGAGAGTGACTCAGAGTCTATAGAGTCAAATACACCACTACCTCCAACAGCTAAGAAACCAAGGACTATTTCTACATCCAGGACAAGGAGTCAGACAACAAAATATGCAAGTCCTTCACTAATAAAGAAAGTTCAAGTAAAGATCTACAAAAGAAAACCTCAAACCAAAAAGTCCAAAGCACCAAAGAGGAGAAGGAAATTAATCCTAACCAAAGAGGATATTGAAGATACTCAGGAGGATGAGTCTGTCCAAGAAGAAAAGAATAAGATTCCAGAAACTGTTGATGAAGTATGTGCTTCAATTATCAAGTCAGGAATAGTAAATAATAGAAATATTAAGAAATGGCTAACATTGGATCCCGTGGATCAAAATAAAATTGAAGAGGCAATTATCAAAATGATGGGTATATTCAAATATCTCCCAATACAATTGGCAGATAAAATGCCAAAAGAACTTCAAGATAGATTATCGGCAAGATGGACATTTTATTTACACTCTGAGAAAGAGATTAGGGAAAGAGCCCTACTATCTGTCCTACCTCCCAAATAAAAAATGGAGGAAATTAAAGAGATGATGAATAATCACTCCAAAAGTTTCTCACCAAAGTTGAGATCCTACCAAGTGATCTAAGGACATCTACTGGAACTAGACAGGAAGAGTGAGGCTGAATGGAGAAAGATACTTGATATGCCTAAGAAGGATACAAGTCCCAAGCCACAAATAGCTCTTACCTAAAATCAACAGAACAAGGATAATCAGGCTACACAGAGCCCCAAACATATTATTATAACTGATGAAGATGTCACAACAATATAATTGGACAAAGAAGAATTTAACACAACAGGCAACAAGGATATGGATTTTGTTGATGAAACATGGCCAGACAATACTATTATTGCCATCACCGATGATCCTACAAATGAAATACAGAAAGATGAAGATGTCACTGTTGTCAAGGACCAACCCGACAAACAGGACACTACAGCTGATTCTGCACAAGTACACATACCGAGCCAGATGTCATTATTGATTCAAGCAATCAATATAATCTCACAAAAAGAGAAGACCCTTGAGCCTGATACAAGAATACCCAAGGATGCAGGAGAAGGAGAAAAGAAGGATGCAACTGATGAATAGGAGGTCATCGGTGGAGAACAAAAATATGGTGATCAAAATGTTACAAATATAGATCACACAAAAAAAGATGGAGATAACACTAACAAAGATGCACAAAAAAATGATACAGAAGAAGTGCAAACAGAGAAAGGTGGACAAGATAAGACAGTTGATACCACACCAAAGGACACCAAATGCAAAGTTACAGATACACCAAAGGTAGATAAGGAGACATCCTCAAACAACCGACAGGCACACACCGAGTAGAAAGACAAAGGTACAACACCACAGAAGCCTTCCTCTAGCACATCAGACCAAGCAGAGAAGCTGGCTATGGTTTTACATACAGGTGCATCACAAAAGAAGAAGAAAACCAAGAAGAATAAGTTGGAGGTCACACTTGATGAGATCATAGAAACACCAAAGTGTGATCCAACTACTTTATATTTTGAATCACTCCAAGAATATGAAGAAATCTGTCAAAGGAAAGCTTTGCAAGAAAAGATTAAAAAGAAGCATCGAGACTCCTTAGTATTCGAGACCATAAGGGATATCTTAAACTAGATAGTCCCCAACATTAATGTTGATCACAATGCCCCTATTTTGGATCAAATTTTTATTCTCACTGACGCCATCACAACACATAATGTAGATGCAGAAAAGGCGATTGAGGAACGAGCAGAACAAAAGTTACAATATAATTTGACAGAAAAGATCAGCCAAGAAATGGAAGAAAATAAGGTAAATCTTTCAGAACTGACAAATGAATTAGATCCAATCATTACTGAAGTTGTTTCCTTAATTCAAAAGATATGCACTTTAGAGAAATTTACTAAGGATAACAATGAAAAGATTTCAAAGATCGATTATGATCTAAATGCAAGTGCTCAAAGTCTAACCACAGATGGAAATGCAATCAAATTTCATTATGAGAAGATCATTGAAATCAAACGGCTAAGACGAGAACTTTGGGAAGCTGAATCACAATTTTGAGAAGAGGTTACTGAAATACAGGCTCTACTATTACCGAACCTCACACTTTTGCAACAACACATAAGTTCAGCAAGGCAACTTATTGCCACCCTTGAGATGTCTGTAGCAGACATCATCTACGACATGCATGTCAGGATCACATTAGAGCATATGTCTCTTGAATACATAAAAGAGAAATGGGAGAAGATGATGGAGGAAATGAAGACCTCTCACTCTCATATTTTTTATAAGCTATAGGTATACACCTTTGCCCTTACTATCAAAAAAGGGGTAAAAGGAAAATGATATGTACAAAAAGGAAAAAGGGGAAAAGGAAAATATAGCACAAAGGGAAAAGGAAGAGTTAGTATAAAGACAAGTGTACATACACATATACTATACTATACCGGCATATGCATAGGGGGAGTCATGAAATGACTAAGGTAAACACATGGTGTATATACTATAAACTTCTTTAGTATTTTGCACATATCAATTTTTGATACTACTGTTAAAGGGGGAGATTAATGACATAAGTTTTTCCATTAGTATGCAAAGAGAAAACAATTTTGAACCATTGGTTACACTACACTGAAAGTCAGGTTTGAGTTCATACCGAAAGTGCTAAGTAAGGGGAAACTTGACGAAACATATTTTGAAGTGTAAATCGAAAGTGCACCCCAAAGATGACATAGAGAAACCCGAAAAGCACATTACATTATAAATTGAAAGAGAAGAAACAAAGTTACCCGATAGCAAGGAAACCCGACAGACAGTTCGAGACAAAGGAACACCGAAAGACAGTCAAACTGATTTTAGAGAAAACCGAGCATCAGACACTGAAAGTCAGTTATATCCCGAGAAAAGTGGATCTGACTTCCACATTAGATAAAACAACTATATTCTATATTTAGAGTTTTGATTTGTTTTAAATCCTTTTCTTAAGGAACAAGGAACATTATTTTAATTGTTTTAATCAGTCTAACTGATTAAAAATATGCAAACTAGGAGATCAAGGTCAACTTGTAAACCTTTGATCATAGAGTTAGTTTTGTAATACGTGAAACTTAATTAGGTCAATCTATGTTATAAATAGATGTTGTAATCATTCATTTGAGAAGGATGAGAGGATGAATGTAGCCTACAAGCACATTTATGGATCAGACTAAGAGTTTCAAGAAGCAGAACAACAAAAGATGAATTTGGTTATCAAGAACCAAGAACCAAGGCTACCGAGCAATAGAGGTATTAATCAATTACATTAGGTGATACATTTATACATGTAATCTTGAATGGATATATAATCAGAAATTGTAGATCGCATACACTCAGGTCAATGATTATTTTTGTCTGCATTCTAACAAGTGTAGCAAATAGAAGAAATCCTTTCAAAAAAGGTGGATTTAACAATCCTATTGTAAATCTCTTAACCGAGTGCACACTAAATAGTCTTGTTAAAGATCTTAACAGAGTAGACCTTAACTAGTCTCCACATAATACTCCTAACAAGTTAGATAATAAGAAGTGCTCAAATTGTAAGCCTTAACCGACCCCGTCCAATCTGCAGATAGTGAAGTTTTTGTGGGTGCCATCCCCACCATAGTTTTTACCTTCTAACAGGGGTTTTTTGCGTTACCATATCTTGTGTTATGTGTCAATTACAGTTACCCAAATTTTTACATGCAGGATAGAAGTCATAACATTTAAAAATTTGCATAAAGAAACATCTCTTTGACATTACTGTTCAGTCAATACAGATGAATACAAATACTATTACATTCATATTATCAGATTTTATTTGTACTCTAAGTTTTGATCAAATTCACACTTTCATATTCATAAACGATCATTACATTGTGCATTCATATTGAATGTATTAGACAAGTGTTCCTTTA
>MU225567.1:2302469-2335788 GCA_018584345.1 Thuja plicata
AGGAACCGGCCTAGAATCCGGAGATTCCTCTTCATTCATAGTCTACCCACAGCTAGGAGAGGTTTCCATTGTTAGGATGGAATTGTCGTGTAGCCCTAATGCCTGAGTTAGGGTGACAATTCTAAACATGAACAATTACTTTCATGAATATTTCTATGAATGTCTACATACAATTAAGATTATGAAATGATATCACATGCATAAAGAAAGAACAACAGATATGATCGGTAAAGAAAATATTTGATTACATAATGTTAAAGGTTAATTAACTAAAAGTTTTAGAGGTACTAATTCACCCCTCCCCTCTCAGTACACACTTCCCATTATTTCCAACTGTAGAAAGGAGAATAAGACCCTTGAGTAAATGATGAGTTACATGATTCATGTTTGTTCTCTTGGGTCTATGTTTTGGGCTAGAGCCATTAATTGTGCTACACACATTTAGAATCAAGTTCTCCACAAGGCATTGAAGATAATGACTCCTTTTGAGGCTTAGTGCGGTAAAAAAATAGTTGTCAAACGCTTTAGAGTTTTTCATTTTCTAGCTTGGGCATGCATTCCTCCAAAGAAGCCCAAGGCTATGGAGCCTCAAATTAGGCCTTGCATCTTTTCAGATATCCTAATGGTTTTAAACAATATTGACTCTTGGTCCAAAGACATATAAGTTATCCATTGAGAGGAGGGTTCACTTTAAGGAAAGATTTCGTAGATTGACCTCTAATCCTCCTCATTATTTCTCCATAGTGGATACTGGTAATAGTGACTCGTATGATTCAATGTCATCTCCTACTCGCAAGTTCACGCATCTGTATGGTCCACATCTTGAGGTTGAGACTACTCATCCTTCATCCCCATCTACTTTACAACCTCATTGGGCTTGAAAGACTCTTGAGTTAGTTGGTAATATTCTTGGGGATCCTTCAGAAACTTGAAGGACTCAATCACAACATCAAAATCTTCCACATGTCTACATTGCTAAAATTCTAATCCACAATCCTTCAAGGAAGCATCAAGAATTCCCGAGTGGGATTCAACAATGAAGGACAAGTATTGATAAGGGACCACACATGGGACTTAGTTCTTCTTCCTAAGGGGAGAAAGATAGTTCGGTGTAAGTGGATTTATTAGACCAAATATGTTGTAGATGGAATAGTGGACAAGTTCAAAGCACCACTTATGTAAAAGGTTTCTTGCAGGGTCTTGGTATTGATTACATGGTGACCTTTGCTCCTATTCCTAAGATGAACTCCATTCAATTGACTCTTTCCATTTCTACAACTCATTGTTGTGAGCCTCCCTATTGGGCATTCTCCTTGACTTCGTGCTCATTTCAGGAGTGTGCAGGATTGGACTCGTCAGAGGATGTCTTCCTTTGTCAGAAGAATGTGTTTGGGAGTTGTTTCCATTGTTAGGGGTCTTGCGGGGACTAGTTTCTTGGGCCCTGATGCATGATGGGTTGTTTGTCCCGTCGATTCTTTCAACAAAGAATGGAGAGGGTGTTCCTCATGTTATTGGGTAACACGTTTTTGGTATGGTGTGCTCTGATTCAAGAACAAAGACCTGATGAATATTTAGTGGTTTGGAGGATGTGTAGGATTTATTTGAGTGACATGAAGGAGGGCCTCTCAAGAAGAGTGGCATTGATTGTTGGCTCACTGACAGAGTCCTCTTTTCACTGGCCTAGCTTGTCTTCTCGTGTGAAAGGTAGGGGCTTCCCTTAGCCCTTTATGGATTATGTGATTACTAGCGTGGAGGAAGAGTTAAGTCAACCAACAAATAAGGTTCGTCCTATTTGTTGGGCTTGTGAGTGGCAGATTTGTGTGGCACTTATGGTGATAAGGTGCAACAGGTGGTACTCTTGTTGAAGAAACCATGATGCTTTAGAATATTCTGAGACTTGGCAGGATGGTGTTTACCATGCTACTCATCAGGGAAGAGATCACGCGTTAGCTTGGTGAGTCGGTTTGGCTGGTAAGCTATATATAGCTCATGTTTGTTCCTGATTGTTATTGTGTTGAAAGTGTCCTTCACTTTCAGTGTTCCTTTTTTCTCGGTTGGACTCTCCATTTTGTTTGGGTGGAACAATGGTCTTTCTTTCCTTTGTGACCAGTTGATTGCTGCTAGTTTTCAAGGGCTTACTCTGGCCTTCTATTTTTGGTTAAGGTTTGTAGCTGGTTTGGGGCCTTTTCCTAACCCTGTGGTTGTGGGAAGAGTGTTGTTAATCAGAAGGTGGGCTTGGTAGTCATGTTCTGCTTCTTCTTTCATGGTTCCTATGGAGGTTGAGCAGTCTCCTATAGAGGCAGAGACTTTCTTCGTGAAATTGGAGGTAGATTAGCCTCTTATTAAGGTGGAGACTCTCTTCATGAATATGGTGGTTGGTTATGCCATGCGGGCTCCCTTCTATGGATGTATAGATGAATGGTGGGCTAACGGTTTGCACCTTGCTTTGTTGATCTCTCTCTTTGCTACTCCTATTGAGGTGGAAAGGGTTTTGCAGTTGGTTGGCAGATCTATAGTCAGGGTGGTGTTGTTACTCATAGGAGGATCCTCGATATTCATACTTATACCGAGGGGATTTGGCACGTTTCTACTGATGGTGGGTCATTGGAGCATTGTTGGGGGTCTATCTTGACCTATATATTGATTGGCCTTTTGAGGGCTTGTACTCAGTTAACAGTTCCTCTCTAGGTCTCTCTCCTATTTGTGTGCCATTAGTGGCCTTTTTTTTTGTTAATCCTAGCACCTTAGTTTGTGATGTTGTTTTCGTCATGACCCTATGGTTGTGGCTTTGTAAGGGTCAGCCCCCTTGTTTTTGTTGCTTCTAATATCAAAAACATTTCATTTTTTCCTTAGCATTACAAAAAATCCAAGGTTCATTATCATTTACTAAATTTTGGCAAAAGTATTTTTATCTTATCCATATCCAAATTTAACCCACCTCTTTTATGTTCTTTTTAATCTAACAACTATACAATATATTACAAGTTGTCGTAGTTATATTTAGCAACTTTCATCACAATTAAGTGATACTTATAAAATTGCAAAATTAAAATTAGTCATGACAATGAAATGCAACTAAATAAATTAAATACAAATATTAAAAATAAATAAAATATTAAAATATCCTTTTCCTTGGCACATTTAAGATTGTTTTCAGTAATGCTTGAATAAATTAAGAAAATTCTCATTGATTACTTATTAGAGATTGAACAAATTGTGTCTCTTGAATTTGACATTATGATATATTTATATAGTTTTTGTTAACCAAAAATATGAACACCCTGCCTTAATCAATTGATTAAACTTAGCTTTGAATTTGAATTACCTAACTCAATTTTTTTTAACAATCTTATTTTATTCTTATGTAAAAAGTAAGATAAAAATGTGCTTGAATCACAAATAAAACCCTTTGACTCTAGAAAAACTTTCAAATCATCCATTTTTAATAGAGATATGTATTGCACAAATACAATATATAATTATTATTAAATCAGAATTATTAAGGTTAGAAATTAAGGTTATGGTAATGTTTAAAAGAGAATTAGGGTTATAATTACAATTATGGCTACAATTGTAATTAGAGTTACAATATCATTTTGAACTTTGAACAACTCCAATATCATTCATCTCAAACTATCACTGAGTGATCTAGAGATCACTATTTGTATTACAATACTATAACAACAAGTGTTGGCCTTACTAGTCAATAATAAAATGAACTTCTCATCCACTCTAATGAAATTAAATTTAAATTTTAAAATTTAATGATGATTATTTATAAGGCTCTATTCTTTATTTTTGTTTTTGTTGAAACATGTTATAAGAATTTCTCAAATGTCACATTGAGATAAAATTTGTAACATGAATTGAAAGTTTTAGTTCTAGAGCAATGTTGTTTCTATCCACACTACTCATTTCCAATAACAATTAAATTGGAAATTAGATATTTTTGACAAATATTATTCAATACAAATAAAATTTGTTGGAACAGGATTGTCAAGGGGTATTGGTATATGAATGCAAGATGTTTAATAATTCACTCCCAAAACTAAACGTAAATACTTAGATACAAAAATAAATTTGAATTCTTTCACCAAAATGCAGGTAATATTTACTTCATAATTATTTAAAGATAACATTAAATATCAAACATAAATTATTATTTTTTTTGGAAAACTTATATTTTTCTTTGTTTACTTTAATATAAATTTTGAATTCTCAATCCATGCATGCTATCATAGATTTCAATTGCAACTGACAAAATTACATCTCAAATGCCATCAGTGTTCAAAGAGGAATTGAGTTTAGAGTAAGGCCTTTGTGGGAGTGGTGAAGCTCCATTGTAATTTTAAAACTGAGTACATTGCATAGATCTGCTAACCAACAATACTAGATGTGTACCTGTGACTTGATTTTTGATATGTGACTAGAGCGAAAATGATTAGATCTCAACATAGCTGCTTGAAGTAATCATTTAGGCACATTTTCTGCCTTCCTTTATGAACGGTGCTTTAGAATCAGTTCAAGTTTCTAATGGTTATTTCAATGAATTACAAAAGATTAAAGATTACATACACTTAGTCAAATGACTGAGAAAGCTAAATTGCCGTTCAATATATTAGCCACATGATGTGCTGCAGACCTACAAAATTCTGTCAGGCAGTTGCGAGGATGTTAAGTGCTGGTTTTGAGCCGGTATGCTTCAGTTGAAAGTATGAGCATTAATTTCTCAGCAACTTATTCATACAATTCTTTGTTTAACTTTAATTGCTCGGCTCTAGGTTTCTACTGTTAGTGTGTCTGTATGCCCTGGGGCTGCTGTTTGTAAAGGGTCAGAACCCTAGTTTGGGTTTCTACTGTTAGTGTGTCTGTATGCCCTGGGGCTGCTGTTTGTAAAGGGTCAGAACCCTAGTTTAGGTTTCTACTGTTAGTGTGTCTGTATGCCCTGGGGCTGCTGTTTGTAAAGGGTCAGCACCCTAGTTTCTGTTGCTGATTAATATCAAAAACTTATTCATACAATCCCTTAATATTCTCTCCCACACTTGCAAGTATATGATAATGAAGTTCATGTGGAAACCGCGCAGTCTTGCTATCTTCCTTCGTCAGATAGAAGTGCAAATGATTTGTTGCTAATTTGTCTCTCCATCTTGAAAATCTGCCTACAACGCGACTATATACGTTTCTAGAGGACAGAAAAAAGAACCTTCTTCAGCAGTTGCACGACATCGTAAAACAGGGAAGCTCGAACACATTATGATGATTGCTCAAACTCAGATTTCCACTCTTTCCTCTTCTTAACGGCTTCATATTTCTTCAGTGTCTTCTCTAGTGGATGAAAATGGTTGTGCTTCTGCACCATGGCACTCATTGGTGACTCCTCTATGGATTGGACTAAGAGACTACAGATGAATCAGTGTTGTTAACAGTGGTGCTTGGTTGATGAAATTTGGGTTTGTAATTTGCTATTATGCTGTGCTATGTCAATGTGGTGGACTGCAACTTTCAATTCTTTCGAAGAAATTATAGTTGTTTTAGCATGTGCTGATTAGTGTTTGGACTGTGGGACAGCAGTGTTGGATTTTTCTTGCTGCTGCTGTCCTCTTTTTTCTTGCTGCAGTTGTTATCTGCTGCTCATTTTTGTATTACCTTAGCTGCTTCTTTCAATAAAATTTATAAAAATAAAACTTATTTTCGCAAAAATGTTGCAAATAATGTTGTCACTACATATTTGAAATAATTCCTTGAATGGACAACACGCTGCTTCCACCCGGAATATAGAAAGGCAGATTCACAAGGTTATCTAAAATTACAACTGCAGGTTATCTAAAATTACAACTGCAAGTAATAAATATTAAATATTGGACATTTCTATAGGCATGTGCAATATATAATCTATTCAAACTGTTTTTTTTTTTCTAAAACTGACACAGATTCCCATGGATATTATCATACTTACCATGCTTTTCCTCTGTTGTAGATATGTCATTGCCCTACTCTTTTGAGCATTGCAGGGCCTCTAGAATTCGTCTGTCTTGGTTCGTCTGTCTTGGTTGGCCATTGCCATTATGTATCATACCATACTTAGCTCTTAAATGTTGGGTTGGATATACATTTGTGTACAGACTAATATTTGGGTACATTTGGATATAAATTTGGGTAACATATCAACATGTTTGGTGCATTTGATCTCAAATGGCTCCATAAATGAAAACGACACAACAGATGCCAAAAAGGAATAAGAAAACCTTGATATTTCCCAGGGTTATATGTACTCAAGGTCAGGTACACGAATTTGACTGGGAGTCACAAAAATCTGGAGAAAATAGTAACCTCATGAAAATGCTATTTTTCTTTAAAGATGATACGTAATTGACCTTATTTGAAACGAGTTGCTGCATGAAGATGTGCAGTTTTACAATTTGAAACAGAACATACAGAAAAGTGGGAGATTTTATAAGTAATGAATAAGGAGAGAAGAATACCAGTATAATGAAGGATAAAATTTCCAATTTCAATAATCTGATTGTAGTCAACAAGGGGAATTATTGGTGCAAACATACAATCTCTTTTTATTCCCTTTCAAAACAGAACATCTTCAAACAGAAGAAAATTATAGGCTACGGGAGGGTATTCATTCATCATCCATCTATCATAAAAGGAATGCAAACTGTCACTACAAAAACTCTGTTTTTCGTTTTAATTGCAAGACTAAAAAATATAAGATGAAATACCAAAATTTGATACAATTTGTACTCGATCACTCTATTCATATGAGCCTGATAAAATGAGAGAAGTCTATAATTAAAAAGGAAATTTTAAAACAAGAGCAAATATTGAAGAATTTCCAATGAAAAGTACATTTGTGTGAAGAATATACAAAGTATAAAACCTTCTGTTCAGTTTTACCATGGGACAGCTTCTAGTACTACTGACGAACTTCATTGCCATCCCATTTAATCATCAAGCCTTCTTCTTTGTCATTCACATCATCTAGAGAAGTGGGCACTTCAACACAATGTCACCACATTCTTGTAATCCCCCAGCTCTTTCTTTGGACACTTCGCCAAATGACATGCTTGTGCTAATCTTAGGCTACGCCTACAACCTGCTTCCTTCTCTGAAACGGAAGGTTTACATTTTGGTTTATCTAGATAAATACATTTGCTTCCATAATTAGGTTTTTCCTTCTCCCCTTGCAGCTGTTGTATTCCTTGTTTCACACATTTTCCCTTTTCAGATCCAAATGGTTTTGCTGGCAAATTGGTGACAAAATCATTGCATAAGACTTGTAATTTTTTATTCGTAAGTGATGGATGGCTATTATGCACTTGTCCTTTTTTAATATACTTGTAAGGACTACATTCTTTAACAACGGGGAAAATATGGACATTAAGTTTAATTTTGGTTTTGCTATCATCTACCCGCTCAAAAATGCAGGCATCTCCTTCCTCAAGATTATTGGCAATTGAAAAATATCTCCATCCACAAATCATGGAAGCTAAAGGGAGATCTCCAAGGAATCGTACGGGCCATTCTCTTCTGTTATGATCCACAAGAGTCACTACGGTTCTTTCTCTTGGTAATTTGAGTTTATCTACAAATGTGTCTGGTGTTACCTGCAGAACAAATTTTCACACAAATAAGCAACATTACCTTATTAAGAACCATCTAAACCCTATTATTCAAAAACACGTAACAAAACGCAGAAACCCAAAATATCCTTTAGGCAACAATAGATTGGCTTCATAAACCCCTTCAAACAGACTTGCAGAGTATAGGAGACTGTAATATAATAGAGATTGGTGAATATCAGCTCAAATATAAAGACAGTATTTCTAAATACAAGCAGGCATAGAGAGAGGCCAGGGAATCTTACAAGCCTAAAATATCGGTATACCATTGATGGCTGCATAATTATTAATCCGAAGGGGTTTTCTGATTCGAAAGACTTAGCAGCCTCCATGGCCTTTTTCTTTTCTGTTCCGTCAACAGGACGTCTGCCAGAAACATAATGACTGAGCATCCCTCTGCTCATCTCTTCAGTTTTTGTCTTTGTAGATTTCACCGTCTGACGTTTCTTTTCGGTAAGAGATGGATGGAAATGTTCAGGACTCTCGGAGGAATGACCTGCATGCAAATAAAAACTTGTGGTTATTCAAATGGCATGTTCAGAGTTTCCCATAATTTGGGAGACACAAGTTTGGAAAGGCTTCAATCTTTCATTGAGGGCAAAGCTTTTACTTACTATGAGAAGAAAGCTTAGGTTTTTTCACTTCATTTTCAGCATCTGCTATTGATTTTCTTTTCAACTCAACAGACAATTTTCTGTTCATCAAGTGATCAGAACTCGACAGAATCGTGCTAGAGGAAAGATCAGGGCATCTCTTATGTGAAACACAATCGCCCTGTATCTTTTCAGAATGAAAATAAGGGATATCTTTTTCACACCCATTCTTCCCAAATATCCGAACTCTGAAATACATCCCACAGATGTATTTAAATACTAGAAAATCCCCAAACTCTATTGCATGTTGATATACAAAAATTTCCCAACCCTTGCCAAAAAACTCAATTCTAGCGTTTGTACTACATAATTTGACACCCCACCGCATGCCCTTTGGGCCTAGCAAAACCCCATCTTGCCCCTTTCCGATCTCACTTGTGATTTTTTGAGCAAAGGCAGGAGGAATACACTGCAGTAAACAAAACCCATATAAAGTGAACTCTGAACAAAGCATACAAATAGTATAAAAGGATGTATGAGCATTAGGGTTACCAATCTCTGGGCAAAGTCTCCGACCATGACTTTGAAGAAGTGGGGACTCCCATCAAACATCTCCATCTCTTTATGGTTGCTGTAATTTCTACTGAATTTTTTTCTGCCGTTCAAAAAGCTTTCATGATCAAATGATGCAAACTATAAACAGCTCAGACATTTGTTTTCAAACACCGATTCCTTGTTTTTTTGGGCTTACAATCAGACAAAACAAATGAGTCACAATAAACAATAAACCCGAATGGCGTAGGAGCATTCAAATTGATTAGATGCAGTATAATACCCGATGCTGCATTCAACTCGTTCTCTCTGCTTTGTTGCCGCCCAAAATAGAACACAGGAAATCTGAGTCCCAAAGAAAATCGACAATTCTGTGCAGGTAATGCAAGCCAAACTCGCATTTTATCAAACTCATATCTCGTATTTGTACTTGTCAAACTCACATTTTATTATTACGCCGAAGGCGTTTTTATTTGAAACGGAGGACCTGGGTTTGGTCCATTTATGTTATATTCTCATTGGCTGATTTTTTTTTGTGTTCTTGCCGGACACCATGTTGATTCTGATGTAGGGCACCCTGATGTAGCATGTCAGTAAAATCATTTAGTTCATCACACTTAGGGTAGCAGGAAATGACGTGAGGAATTGAAATCCGTACTTTCTAAAAAATCCGTACTTTTGCCGTAGCTGACGTTTTTTTCCACATTTTATCTTTATTTTCATTTTTTTTGATAGGTAACATTTTCAGATTTTATATTGATAAAAGATAAAGAATATATCATAAGGCGAGTTTTCCGGATGGCTGCGTATTACAAACCCACAACTTGCCTACGCAATAGTGCTAAGGGACAAAGGGATATAAACATCCCAAAGAAAAGAACATAAAAAAATTGGAAAAATTTTGTATGACAATTAAACCCCTTTACTCAAAAAGATGCATCAGAACATCAACCCCCCGATACAGCACAACACAGAGTCAAAAAAACCATGGAGAAACTCCCGCAGCATAACCACCCACCATATTACTTTTTGAACTAGGAGGCGGCTTTTTCCTTGGTGAAATTCAGGATCGATCGATCGTCTGCAGCTAAGGACCGGAGTCGACCAGCAGCCTGTGTGTCCTCCTCCCCGAGGAGTGATGTATCCACCCACATGTTTGCACTTGCATGAGCCCCCATCGCAGTGCCTCCGCCTCTGTTCAGTTGGTGCCTCAAAGGCTCGTCGGGTGGTCGCACACTTTTGATGGGTGTCGTCTTCATGGAAACCTTGTTTCCATCCTCCTGCTCCTTCGAAAACTCCTGCAGCAGATTGATTAAATTCTGCCATGCCTTAGTGGCCTTCAGCATATGGACCTCCCTTGGGGTAGCAGATGACCACACGATCAGGGGTTGCAGAGGTGCCTCTCGTCCTCCAATTTGCCTCCATGGGTCTGGTCCCATGTGCAGCCCAACACCCAGCTCGGCCCTGTTTAAGATTTCTTCAAGCCCCAACAGCCACTACGGATCAATGCAGGCTTCCACAACTTGTCGGACCTCTTCCTTCGAGTCCCCCACCGACAGGGCCAGAGCAACAAAAAGCGAGGCAATATCCAGGTTCGACCCCCTTCTCCAGTAGTCATCCAGGTATTCCAGACCAAAGAAATCCATGATTGAGCTCAGGAAGGCCTGGCCTTCAAAAAGAAAAATGTATCTCAGTCGCCGAGCCGAGACATTCCCTTTGTATGCCTGTGTCTGGTTGCTTGATTCCAAAGCAAAATTAGCCTCCATGATTTTCGCTCTGCTGAAAACCCTGCGCTATGCGTGTTGTGCCGAGGCCTTTTCCAAGTTTAATTCCTTCCCAAGAAAGTTCTGGAGACACGCCAAGAAATTATTTCCTTCGTGCGGTCTAAATGTGTGTGATACATTGCAATCTCATGAATATAAAGCAGGGGAAATAATTAAAACGTCCCTCCTTCGGTGTACGCAAGTATGTGAGAGAAGATCGGCCTCAAGTTAATCCAACTTGAGAAGACCGAAGTCTTCAAAAATTTCGTCCTGTTTCCCATGGGGGCTATTTGCTCCCAAGTTGGCCAAAGTACCGGCCACCACATTTGCCTCCCTATAGAAATGGGAAATCCGGGAATCTTCGAAATTCAACATAAAACACCGTATCTGTTGAATGTGTTTATCCAGATGCCATGATTCCAATCTGCCTTTCTTAATCCCATTAATGATGATTTCAGAATCTCCTTCCAAGTGCACCTTCCGAAAACCCATCTTCACTCCCAGTAAGGTAGCTTCTTTCGCAGCTTCACATTCTGCCTCATTGTTAGTCGCGTCACGAAGCCTCCTTGCAGCAATAGCCACTGTGTTGCCTTCATAATCCCGTGCTATACAACCACATTCGGAGGTACCTGGATTACCTCTGGCTGCACTGTTGAAATTAATTTTTATCCAGCCTTCCTCTGGAGGTTGCCACCCACATTTCACCTTGTGAAGAGAAGGATTAACCCTTAGAAACCCATGAACAGGCTATTTTCATTTTTTTTTATTTTGTTTATTATTGTTCTATATTATAAATTTATTTCAAATTGACTTTTTTTTCATATTATAGGTAATGCTCTAAAATTCAATTTAGAGTAATTATATAAAATAATGTAGGTGATTAAAAAATATTAAATAAATTTTATTTTAAAAAATAATGAAATAAAATATTTAATTTATATATTATTTAATATTTTTATATACAATCATACATTAAAAAAAAATTTGTCGCTAATTTTTTTATTTATATTTAATATAATAGATAATTGAAATTCAAGATTAATTTTGTTAATTTTTATTAAAAATATAAATTTAATTTTTTATTTTATTATTTATTTTCTATGCTATTATTATTTAAATGAAACTCTTTTGGTTGATTTAATATATTTTATATTTTGTTATTAACTTCATATTTCTAATGTCAAAATGTAATATTTTTAACTTTCTAATTTTTTTTTAAAAATCTATCATTTAAACCAATTGTGAATTTAAATTATTTTTTCAATATTTACATTGTTTTTTTAATATTTAAATTATTTTTTAATTATTTATATTGTTTTTTATTTATTTTTATTTTTTTTAAAATTGTATGCATTTATTTTAGAATATTTCACTTTTTAAACTAATCTTTTTGATATATTATATTATTTATTTATTTATTTAATTTTTAAATTGTTTTTTTTAAGGGTTAACCTTTAGTTTCAATTTGTATATTGCACTAAAAGCAGTGTTCCTCATAATGTTTGGTTGGTGAAAGATTCCTCCCTCAAACTGTTATATTTCTCTTCTATAATACATCTACCTACGAAAATCACAATCCCCTTTCCTTATTTGACTTAACTATCTACTAATCAAACTTATTTTACCAGATGATAATTGTTCTTGTTTTAATTCATGATCTTCTCAATCTACTTCCTACAAGATTTAACCATTTATGACTTTAAGAATTTAATAGACATTATTCAGCTTAAAAATTGAGATTATCAATATTTTGCATGTTTCCTGAATTAGCCCCATCCACCGATGTTAAACCAAATTTCTATTGGTTGTACATCTTTTGAAGTCTAAATATATATTTACATGTGTGTGTGTACATGCGCGCGCGCGCGCACGTTTGTGTGTGGCCATTATTGCCTCTACTTAGCTTTTAGTATGTCTCTAAGTATAAGATTGATTTGCAAAGTCATAAATTCCACTTATTCATCATAATTATTTGTTACCCTTAATGCTCACAAATAGTTCCAATTAACAATTTCTAATTGTTTATGTATACTAATTAGTTGTTTGTTTATATAGGTTAAGTATGAATCATACCATATCTCTGTAATCTATAATGTATTAGAGAAAAGAAAAATGACCTGCACTATGCTTATCCCTATTATAATCAGAGCATTCCACTGATTTTGCCCTTTTCCTTGAGTATATAGATCGTACAATCATTAAACAAAAGAGTGTAGAGTTGGGGGTTCTTACCCCGAAGACATCCCAGGTGATGATTTCAAGATAAGAGGTCTCCAAACTATACCTAAAACTTCAAGATAACCCTGTGTTCTTTTATCACAAGAATGAATCAAAATGATTTAATACAGAGATGACTGCCAATGCCACCCGAAGTCATTCAAAAAATCATTCAAATAAACGAACTATGGTTATTCCAAAATTTTAAAAAAATTCCTATACCAATCTGACAGTAGCAGAATATATAGGTTAAGTATGAATCTTACCACACCTCTGTAATCTAAAACATGATTGAGAAAGGATATACAACCTTCACTATTCTTATCCCTATTTTAATCAGAGTCATTTCACAAATTTTGCTATTTTTCTTAAGTATATAGATTGTACAACCATTAAACAAAAAGTGTAGAACTGGGGGTTCTTACCCCGAAGTCATCCCATGAATGATATGCGACGAGTTCAAGATAAGAGATCTCTAGTCTATACCTAAAACATCAAGATAACATTGTGTTCTTTTATCACAAGCATAAATCAAAATGAATTAATACAAAAATGTCTGCCAATGCCACCCATAATCATTCAAATAAGCTAACTATGGTTATTCCAAAAATTGCAAAAGATTCTTGTACCAATCTGACAGTAGCAAGATATAATACTGATCGCTAATTTAGGAAGATTTTGTATTGCGAAAAACTAATATCAACCTAGTAGCTCAGTCGAGTTAGTACATCTAGCATTACTATAAAAGGCAGAAACATAATTAGTCCTTACATAATTTTTGTCATGCTGAAAGTACATATAATATTCCTATCATTTTAATTTAGTCTCCAACCTATCTATTCTATTAATGGCTAACGACTCAATATAAATCTTCCTCCCTACATCAAAAAATTCTACAAGAAATAAAACCTAATATTAGTATCATCGAAATAGTCAGCTAGTCAAAATATTATACATTTACATCTTTACTTCTTGGCCCTAAACTTAAATGGGCTCTTCTTTCACTTTTTTGAGGATCACAATTTCCTCCTTCGCCTCCCCATCCTCCTCATCTTCAGAATCCCCTACAATTCTTCTCCAAGCATTTCTTTTTGCTCAGACTTTTGCTTAGCCACCCTTTCTTAATGAAGATAGGTGGCATAGCTTGCAGCTTATCCAGGTCCATCTGTTTAAATGATGAGAGAACCGAGAAACCCTGGGCTAGAAAGTACTCAGTAAGCCATTATGTGTCAGTAGATAGAATAATTTGAGTCCATCTCACCAAGTTGTGAAGATTACGTTTGATTTCCTCCCAATGATTCTGAAATATCTCATTATCCTTAAAAAATAAGCATGGCCTATGGGGAATGCTATTATTATGCTCAAGACTTCCTAACTCAGCCTTCATGTAATCTTCAGGGTAGGGGATATATTGCCTAATTAATACTATTGACTACCTCTTTTAGTCCCCCTAAAATTTTGTCGATGAAGATCTTCCTACAAAGCTCTATTGTTTCAACCTTTCTATGTCCTGCCCTAAGGAGACAAGAAATAAAAACTCCTATGATTTCCCTATTAGTTTAGAGAGTAAATCTATAATCGAAATGAGAATCCCCTAGGGCCAACTCCACTTCCCTTCTAGTCATGTCGTCTACCGGTTTAAGAATTCTATTCCATCTCTCTGGTTTGATGCTCCTAGGAAACACCATGTCCCACTTGTCCAAGGTATGGAAAGTATGAATGTTAGTGTACATTTCCTATAATGAGTATAACCAAGAATAATTATCAACTGGAAATAAGACTAAAATATTGAATACATATTGGGGCTTCTTGCGTATATGCTACCAGTTCTGAATTATTCTAGCTTTTCACTGAGAATGAATACGACGCTTTCTTTTAAATAGATGTTTCAAAATTTGAAGGGTATAAAATAGGGAAGTTTGCAATCCTTTCTTATCGGAGAGATTATTAAGCCAGGTTGTAACGTTTAACTATCAATGATTGATATTTATGGCTCAATTTTATGGTTTAATAAGGCCATAATTCATCTTAAAATTTGAGTATGAATGACAATTAAAGTGTATCTTACTAAGATTTGTATCGTACAGATCTCTAGATAGGATTTTCTCGCCTTTAATACTCCATTTAATAATGAGCCAATATGGTGAATGTGTCTGTATTACTTCTATGTATGATATTATGGGGTTTTCTAAATGTAATTAAATTTTGAGTTTTGTATTTGATGTTTATTTATACGTAAGTATTTTTATTCGTTTCTATTCCTACTTTTAGCCGACAGATGTCCCTTGTACCTTTATATGTTTATACCAGTATTGAGATAAGGATATATTCTACGATATAGTGATACATTCAAGCAATGAAGTCATCCATAATTTTCATATCTTCATAAAAGTTCCAATCCTTACACCATTTATATAACATGAGTCATGTATGATCCTCCTTTACTTCACAATCCACCATCAGCCCTACCTCTTCCTCTATAAGATATATTTCCATCTAGTTTTGTGGAGGGGGGGATCTAATGTGAAGGTATGACATGAGAAAAACCAAATT
This sequence comes from Thuja plicata, assembly GCA_018584345.1. NCBI lineage: Eukaryota > Viridiplantae > Streptophyta > Pinopsida > Cupressales > Cupressaceae > Thuja > Thuja plicata. Next base: position 2,317,779 of record MU225567.1, read on the forward strand.
TCTCCCAATGGAATGGGATTCAAGAATGTGGCTATTTGTATCTTCCAAAATTAGGTTGGGAAAAGTGGGGATGCGCCTTCCATCGCTAGTCCACCACATATAGTGTTTAGGTTTTAGAATAATGAGATCTTCTCTAATACTACTAAGCACCTTGTCCAAATCCTTGAGGTATTTCCTCTTAAAAACTCTTCTACATAATCTTCCTATGGATAGTAAATCCGATTCTATCTCTGCAGCCGATACAATAAACATTGTAGGAATATCTAAATTTACTCGATGCCTACTATCATTCCTGATGAATTCCTCGCCTAGAATTCTGAAAATAGCTATTATTACTATTTCATGGGTGACCAACAATGTATTCTTAAGTCTTTTAACTATTACTGCCCCTTTGAAGGCCACCTGCTTCTTTGAGCATCTGAGCTTGATGGGTGTCGCCATATCTAATATCACTCTGCAAAATTGTCAAGGAGAAGAGCGGAGGTATTTGAGACTCAGTCACGTATTTAAAACTACCTATAGCCTCTTTCATACTGCAGAATACTAATCAAACGTCTGTTGATATTCCTTTATTATTTACTGCCCCTGCTAAGTGAGTTAGTTGTTTCCTTTCGTATCACTAGACTATATTAACTAACTACTTTAATGTTAGAGAAAATTAATGACTCTATGAATAGTAAGCCTAGGTCCAATTCATCCTATGCCGCTTTTAGCCTTATCCGCCCCTTTGTAAGCAATATTATCAACCACTTTATTACCCTCTCTATAGATGTGGTTCAGAGTAAAATGCTCAATAAATTTGAGTAATCTTGTTACTTGTTGAATATAACAATTAAGGTACCAATTAGGGATTTCTCCTTTCCCAATGACATTAATTACCAGAGTAGAGTCTCCTTCTATTTCTACATCTTTCACCCCCAAAGCTTTGCATAACTTTAATCCTTCAATAAGCGCCATAAACTCAACCTCATTGTTAGTTTTAATGCCTACTAGTTTTGCTAGGCTAGCCACCATGTGCCCTTGACTATTATGCAAGAAAACACCTATTCTTGCAATACCAGGGTTACCCTTAGAAGCACCATCCAAATTGAGCTTATGCCATTAAGGTCCAGGTTTTTCCCATTTGAATTCTTTCCTGAGAAGTTGACTGTTGGATTTAGGATTGTGGTTGATTGGGGGAATTTTGAGACCTGCCCATCTATTCCTTGTCCAATCATCCAGTATTGAGAATGCATTAGTGTTATTTCCTAAGAATTTTCTATTATTAACTACCTCGACAATCGCTGCATCCAGTTTATTGAGAAATTGGCTTAGCTCCACCTCAACATCTTTAAAGATTCTTCTATTCCTCTCCTTCCAAATCTCCCATAGCAAAAGGGAAGGGGCGATGGTCCAAATACAACCATATAAGTCTTTGTGTTTTGGTCTAGGCCAATTCTTGAGATGATCCACTAGATTTGAAGGGAAGGTTGGGCTCCAATTTAGTCTTTTGACTAGCCATAACCAATATTTCTCTGAGAAATCACATTTTTACATTAGATGGTTCACACTTTCCTCATCAGACTTATAGAGAACACATCTAGAATGCCCCTCTATACCTATTCTGTTTAAGAATTTGGCAGTTAGGATCTTACCTTGCAATACCAACTAAGTGAACATACCTACTTTGGGGAGGCATAGTTTATTCGAACAAAGATCAATGGGAAGGTCAATTCCAAGTAGAACTTTGGCCTTATAAAGGTAGTTATACCCCTCTTTAGTATTGTATTCACCATTCTTAGAGGGATTCCATATAACCAAGTCATCCTTCTCTCTAGGAACTAAGGTTCTATCCTTTAATATTTTACAGAGCTGATCATAAAAGGCTTCTGATACACCATCTGGTTTGATAATATTCTATTCACATCCTAGCACTGGGTTATCTCAAGGGTATCTGATATATTTTTTGACATACTCATCTTGCCGGGACTTCCATTTGTCCATACTTCCCTTGTTATTCCATATGCTAGATAGTGTTGGATATCCTTCCCATAAATCCTCCCAAAAGAGTGCTAACTCTTCTCTACCTACATTCCAAGATACATTATCCCTAATTAGAGTTATACAATTTCTCATGAAGTTCAAGATATAGGATCCTTCGGCGGATTCTCATGTCTAACAATATTGAGTACTGGGTCATTGCCATCTAGATATTTACACCTAATAATCTTTACCCATTTAAGATTAGGTTGTCTAATAACCTTTCAAACCAATTTTTCTCCTAGAGCTATGTTTTGGTATTTTATATCTGTAATGCTTATACCTCCATCTTCCTTGGCTTTGGAAATAGAGTCTCAAGCAATGAGGGCAATCTTTTTATTATCTTTTGTCCCTTGCCAAAAGAAGGTCCTAAATTTTTGGATCATTTTATGTCGAATACCAACTGGTAGCTACATACATGACATTTGGAAAATAGGGAATGCCGAGATAACCAATCTAAGCATTGTTACCCTACTAGTAGAGGTCAACCACTTTCCTTTCCAGGTATCAATTTTTTTCCCAATTTATCCAATATGTTTCCCCAAAGAGTAGTCTTGATGCCCAATATCTAGAGGAAGCCATAAATATTTGGTTGGTAGTGATCCTTTTCTAAAGTCCAAGATTCTTAGAATGTCTTCCTCTAAGGCACTAGGTGTGTTAAAGAAGAAGATTTCTGATTTATTTTCATTTATAAGTTGTCCTGACACATCTGCATACTTATCTAGGATATCCTTAAATACCTTTGCTTCCTCCTTTTTTCTTTCCCATAGAGCATTGAGTCATCCACAAATTATTGGTGGGTTATGGGTTCCAATTGGCTGGTGATATTGATGCCTTTGAGAAGGCCCTTTTCACTAGTCTTAGTGATTGATATGCCTAGTGCTTCCACCATTATAATAAATAAAAAGGGAGACATAGGATCCCCTTGCCTTAATCCTTGGAATCTCAATGTGTTTCAATTTTTCATGGAATACTGGATTCAGTGAGATTTTTATACAACTCTGGTTATCACAATATATAATAGTAGGATTCATAGGTTCACCAAACAATCTCTCTAAAAGTTTACAAAGCCATACTGCTTCTTTTTCTCCCATGGATGTTGCAATATACTCGACTTTTGTAGAATTTGTGTGCCACTGAGGATTGTTTCCTACTGATCCATGAGTTCATAGTTGATCCTAAACTAAATCACCACCCAGATCTACTCTTTATGTCTATCACACAACCAACCCAATCTGAATCAATGTATCAATGAAGGTTCAGGTCAACTTTGGTGTACTTGAGACTATACTTAATTGTTCCTCGAAGATACCTCAAAATATCTTTAAATGCAACTAGATGTATCTGCTTTGGTTCACACATGAACTAACTTAATTCATTTACATAATAGAAAATATAGGGTATTATGTTAACCAAATACATCAAGGATCCAATTATCTGTTGGTATAAAGTAGGATCTGCATTTTTAGAGTCAACTGTTGTTGTCTTTAGCTTGTGCAAATTTGTTTCCATAGGTGTTTTCATGGACTTACATTCCATAATTCCAAACATCTTTAGAATGTCTAAGTGTACTTCCCTTGATTTAGAATAATTCTATTATCTTGTTCTTACACTTATAACCCAAGGAAGTAATGTAAAAGTCCTAAATCCTTCATGTAAAATTCTGATGCAAGATCTTTCTTACATTTTGTAATTATTAAATCATCAACATAAAGTACATGAATTGCAATTTCACCATTGATTACCTTGTAGTATAAATTTGGATCTACATCATCCTTAAAGAATTTTAGACTTAGAAGGTAATAATCAATCCTTTCGTACCGGCCTCGGGGAGCCTGCTTAAGCCTATACAATGCCTTCTTTAATTTTCACACATGTGAATTGTTGTTATGTATAACAAACCCTTCAAGTTGTTCCAAGTATACTTCTTCTTCTATTATCTCATTGAGGAAGGCAGTCTTTACATCCATCTGATGAATCTTTCATCCTTTAGAAGAAGAAATAACAATAATGGTTCTGACAGAGGTGTATCTTTCAACTGGGGAAAATGTTTCCTTGTAATTAATACCTTCCTTTTGGGAGAAGACTCTGGCTACAAATCAAGCCTTTTAGTTTTTAATGTTTCCATATACAACATACTTTATTTTGAAGATCCATTTAGAAGATACTGTAGACTTGTCTTTAGGCCTGGGCACAATATCCCATCATTCTTCATAATGGACTAATACTCTTCTAACATGACATCTTTCAAAGCTTGACTTTTGGTGGCTTCTTCAAAACTGAAAGGTTGTGCTTCAATGATCTCACTCATTAAGGAAACATAATTAGAGTATATGTCAAGTTTCTTCCTTTCTCTGATGGTTCCTTCAGGTGTAACATATATTTCTTCCTCTTGAATCATCTTCCTTGCCAAAGGTGGCATCTTCTCTTTATATCATGGCTTTAGGTTCATCCATAGATTTAATTTTGACATTCATCGTCAAGAGTCTCCCTCTGAATCTTAGGAACACGATCCTCTTCTATATTTGAGGTGGTTCAGGATTCTCTGACTCATGAATGCCTTTTAAACTTCTAAAGCAATATCTTTTCTTAATTCACTCTAACTAGGTATACATAAGTTTTGGATACTTTTAATTTTTGTACTCCTTAATATAAACATTTATACATTTATCAAAAGAATATTTCCATTATGTTAGTACTTAGAAATTTCTTTCTAGATATTTTTTTCTAGAGTTTTAAATTCCTTGAACCTTATGCAGAATTCTTCTGACTAAAAAATATATCTAAGACTTCTTAGATAAATTATTTACAAAACGTAACATACACATCCTCTACTTAACAAAAAATATATATATTAGATGTAGTTTATTGCCTTAAAGCATATCTTATGAAGGAATATGTCACCTTTCCTATGATATTCTATGATTGTTAAGTATTAGAATAAAAGTTTCTCAATATTATTTTCTATTTTTACCTTGCCAACTTCAACTATGGAGACTTGAGGTTTAGGTCTATTTGGGAAATTTAGGGCATAGTGTCCAAACTTGTCACATCTAAAACATTGTACTTTGGATATGTCCTTTATTTTCTTAGATGATCTTTTGTCTTTAGTTTCTTTTTCATTCTTGCTCTTAAAGTTCCCTATTTTTCCTTTCTTGTGAGAATTAGTATTTAGCACATGAGTTTCTTCATTTGTAGAGTTTTGACCAATACCCCTGGTGATTAGCCTAGATTCCTCTTGAATGCAATCTATCTTCAACCTGTCAAATTTAAGGAATTTTGGATGAGCATTGATTCCTTGAATGAATGCTTCCCATGAAGCTGGTAGTCCATTCAAAGCCAACATAGATAAAATTTCCCAATAGTGGCAAGCTGGTCCCTTAATTCTATAATCCTCATAAAGTATGATGAAACAAATTCTCCTTTGTTCATCTTTATATGATGAAGATTTTGCTTAAGCGATAATGCCCCGCTATTGTCATTAATCTCATACATATTTTCTAATGTTGAGAACATTTTGTATGCAATGTCCAATTTGAAGATAATGGGCACTATATGGTCTTTAACAACATATACCAATAGTTTCATGGCTTTATTGTTATTCTTTATCCATTGGCGTTTATCTCCTTCATCTTTAGACATCTCTTTCTCATTTTCTACAAATGTGTCCAATCATGTTCTCTATGAGTGAGCATAATTCTAAACTTCCATGAAACAAATTTTGAGGCTTCTTCAAGACAATCTTCAAAGATGACTCTATTTGTCATTTTAGTCTTCATATAGAATTACTACGAATGGGAGTTTGATTGTCCTCTTGATTTAAAATATGATTGGATCTTCCTTAGACTAGCTTTGATACCATGTTGTTGTTTGATCAGATTTAGGATATGCAATTCTTAAAATTTTATGTATATATATTAGATAAATTCACAATAGAATGTTAACTAACCTTAGATAGATATAAGTATATCTTGATAATTTCTCCTTGGAATATATATATATATATATATATATATATATATAGATCTCCAAATTGATATTATATCAAATCACTTATTTGATATATATCAATATCAATATAATATAAATGATCTTATTAACGAATGTGTATCAAGGACTTTATATATAAATCTCAATATCAAACTAAGGCTAAATTGTATTGCTATATTAATTTTTCATCAAATGAATTTGATGTAATATATATATTCTTCAAGGATATCTCACGGAGGGACATACCTCTTCCAGAGACTGTGTCTCACGAAGAGTGATGTCTCTTCGTGATACATTATTTTTATCAAAGTTTACCAACTTGGCAAATTGCATTATCGACATGTTATTGTTTATCAAAGTCGATCCTCATTATCAACTTGTTAATGTCGATATTCATATTAACATCGAACATTATACTATCTGATACATATCGGTCTTCATTCGATTTTCTATCCAAACATATGTTTAACAAAATCATTGTTAATATTGACACTGTCGACATATGTCGATAGTATCCTTATTAACAATGATAATTTTGTTATGTTGATAAGAATGAATTCTATATAAGTATTTTGATGATCATATAAATATGATTATCATTATTGATAATGATAATCACAGTGATATCAATATCAATAATGATTAATCAATATTATAATTCAGATTCATTGTTGATACCATAATCAACATAAAGTAATATCATGTTTTGATCGATACCATAATCGATACTATTATCAACTCAATGATTTTCATTAAGTTGATATAGTTATCAACTTATAATAAAGTTGATATCAATATCAACTTATGATTTGGTCGATACCATAATCCACTTTGATAATAATGATAAGTTGATACTGTTATAAACTTTATTAAAGTTGATAACAATATCAATTATATCATTGATATTACTTTTACTCATATTAGTTATCAATAATGATAACTATGATAGTTATCAATTATAACTATCATAGTTATCAAGTAATGATAACTATAGAATTAATCTTAATAAGATCATCAAATGTATAATGATAATGTATATAACGTATAATTATCATTTTATGTAAAGAAGAAGATATATCAAATACCTAGGTTAGAATAATCTGACCAAAGCTACAAACATTAACAAATGGAAGGAAGGATATTTTTGCTTGATCGAGAATTCCTCTACTTTGCCATCATGAGAGAGAAACTTGCTTCAAATGGAGAATATTGCCTTGACTTGAATGGACTTGAAGAATTGGAGACTTAGAGAATCTAGATCTTGGATTCTTGCCTTCAAATCTTGAATCCAATTGCTTGAATGCTCTTGATTGCCTGATCTCCTGAAAACTAGATAGATTGATTGCTTGAATTCTTGAGAATAGTAAGTGATATTAAAATGAGGAGAGATAGTTTTTTATATGCTCAATTCATCATTTAGGGATTCAAAAATAAGCTAGGCTCACCACAAAATTAGATTTACCACCAAAACCTTGATATAAGGTTTCGGGCCAAAAAGTGTGGGAACATGACGTTATTAACATCATATTCGTAGGAGAATGATCCCAAATTTGAATTGGGTGTTGGGATGGATGAAAGATGCAGGAGAAGAAAATTAGGTTGCTATGATCAAGCATAATGGACATTTAGATCTCGAAATCATCAAAATGGGGTTTAATGGGTCCTAGTAAAGCATCCAATTATGACAGCTAACTTTTTAGGATGGTACATATACTTGTAACATATCACTTTTAGCAAGTAATCCAAAAACTCTTTCTCAACAAACTCTAACAAGTACTAGAATATTTCATCTTATATATTTGTCTTCGAACAAACTTTAAAAGTAGATTGTACAGACAATGTAACATAAGAAAATAGTAAGATAGGGATACATAAACATTCAAATGTAAATATTATTCATTTAAATTTAAATCTAAATTGCTCACAACCAATACATTTATTTCATCGTTTAAACTCTCATCTATCATTATGTCTACTAGGACTCAGTATAAATACATTTAAAATAATAAATGATAAATGTAATGAAAAACTAAATAAATATTTAGTAGATATAAACCATATACCAAAAAATGGAATTCATTCAATCAAATATTGAATAGATATATTATAGACCATACTTTAAAAAATCAAAGCAATAGAAGTTAATATAACTTTATCTTTTAAAAGCTATAAATTATATTGTTGGAAGAAGTAGCTTTTGCAATGAATTTGTTTAAATTTCATTATTTTTCATCCTTTAGAGATATAACCAATCTTGTTAAAACAATTTATTTGAATAAATGTGGATTTATTAATTTGAATTTTATATTACAAATACATTAAATTTAAAATTATTAATATGTCACTAAATTAGTATTGATTATGACTTATTTTTACATTACTTGTACATTGCATCACTAATTTAATGATCAAAACTCATTTATATTCGTGATTTTTTTCATGTTTTCTTTCTTCTAATGAGGTCTATATAGGAAATGCACCTTTTTCTACCCACTAAGAAATTTTAATTCTACACAAAGTTGAGAATGCCCCTTTTAATTATTTTTTTTGTCTTTTCTCATAATTTTTTGATTTTTTTAAATTTCTCTATTGGTGTTTTTTAAGTGTTGCACCTGCTAAGCTTTCTCCTAGGTTCTAAACCCACATGAACTTGGGTTTACTTAGAAGCCACATAGGAACATTCCTACTTTTGATTATGTTATCACATTATCACTTTCCATCTTAAGTGAGATTTCCACCTTTGCTAAACTTATCGGTTTATCAAATTTCTAACTTTGGAGGGTGATCCACATTTAGTAGACATGTTACACTATCACTTTGGGTGGGTGATAGGTTATCACTATATGTATCATGTCATAAGATTAAAATACTTGTCATATTTTATGTCTTCCTATATCTCACCTTGGCCTATTTAACCAAGGGCTCTCCTATGTATTATTATCTAGTCTATTACATTCTTGACGAGAATGCAGTTCATTCTTTTCATATTGATTATCTTTTATTATTGTGCTTTCCATAAGGCCTCTAGATCTTGGTTGGATATCTCCATAACCAAAATATTATATGTTATCAGGGCTTGTTGAGTGCCTTTGGTTAGTCTTTTAAGAGATTTTGAGTATATTTTGTTGGGGTTCCTCTTTGTGGTTTTATATTGCAAGCCAAAATTGGAGATTTTTGGTGCAAATATGAGGTCACCATCATGGTCAAGAGGTCCAACTTAGCCAATATTGCCTTTTGATTTTCCCAAATGAACATTAGAGGCCAAATCTACAAGTGTTTGAAGTTAGCATGTTGTTGTTAGACCTAAATTAGCTAAAATAGATTGCCGAATAACCAAAATCAGACACTTTTATTTGGGGTCCTATGGAAAAAATTTCCCTTTCATGGTTGTTCATACACCATAATTGTGCAAGGATGGTACTCTTTCATTTTTCATAATTTTTTTTGTTCATTCTACAAATCTTCTTAAAAATTTAATTGTAAAAGTTAAAAAAATTACTATCAAAATAAATTTGGGTGGGTGGTGGTAGTCCTAACCCTAACTTTTGGTTAACACACTTATGTACTTCAAAAGCACACAACTTGGATTGGCTCCATTACGTTCTTTTGTGCGCACCTCGGTCTAGATCCCCCACACTCCTTTTTGTGCACTCAAGCAATCTTGCCCTCGACTCAACTACCCGCACCAACTTTGTGCTCGATACAATTGTGCACTTCATGCAACCCACCATGAAGTGTGCACTCCTTTGACTACACATCTTCTCTCCTCCCAACCCACTACTTTGGCATCCCACGTGCACCCCAGATCCCTGTGGTGATGTTCAATCTCAACCCATGCGATCAATCAATGTGCTCCCTTAGGTGGCATGAGACTTATAATTGTGTCACACAATACATTTATGTGCAATGGCCAACGAAACCATGAAACCCATTGCTATATAGACCACGAACAAGGCCCCACTTCTCATCTACAATGATAGTCAATCTGCCACATGCTTAGTCCATGCCCTGCCACATCACTCACCCCTACACACAGAGCATGCCACGTACTAAATTCATATAGATACATAGTAGGTCTCGATTTGGCCATGTCAATGCAAGAGTACTACCACATTAGCCCCACATCGTTCCTTTAGATTGAGCCATGGCACACCAGCTAACACAACTAGCAATTGCACCTTAGTGTGCAATGGATACGCCGAAGAGGTGTGGGAGGTCAATTAGGAAAAAAATTGGTCTATCTCTACCTTTATCTCCCTATCTCTATTTGTATCCCAATAACCCTAGCCTCTCTCTCTCTCTAATATAAAATATAATATCAAAATAACTTATTAGTTGTCTTTATCTTAATAATTTAAATTAATTTTAAAAGTATATTTGTAAAATTCCCTATAAGTAATAAAAATACAATATTATTTATTCTTTAATTATAATATTCAATTTTCATATATTAAAAAAAATCAATCTAGCTGAAATTTACGTAAACTTCATCAAATATTTCAAATCCATCATTATCTTTAGAAAAATGCTATATAGAGAGATAGAGATAGAGGGGGAAAGAGAAAGAGATAAGGAGGCAAAATAGATAAATAATATAGAGAGGAGGGAGAGAGACAAAGATAGATATATATATATAGTGAGATAAAAATACACAGTGTGTGTGCGCACACATGTGTGATGTAGATGAGATAAGAAGGGAGGAACATGGAGTATGTTTGGGAGAATGTGTGAGAGAGAGATATATAGAGATAGAGATAGGGATATAAAATGAATAAGATATATAAATATATATAGAGGTAGATAAATATATAATTAAGATAAATATAGAGACAGATAAATAGATAATTAAAATATTGTATGTGTGGAAATGTGTAGTCTTTCATATATGAGGAGAAAGAAAGTTTTAAAATGAGTGACATTTGATTTGTTCTTATTGGATCTTAAAATTATTACATTTTGCAAAAGCGACTTTGAGAAGAAAAAATATAATAACTTACATAATATTAAATATAATGTATAATAATAATTGTATATTATATTTTAATAATTTTCCAATCAACACAAGTCACTAACGTCTTTTTTTGAAATTTTTTTTGTCTATTTACCCACTCATTCCAAGTGATGTAACTAAAGAAATAATTTTACTCTAGAATGATGAGAAAATATAAAACCATTTATTAGAGTACATAAATAAATTTTAAAATTGGGGTTCACCACTTAGTGTGTTGGTTAAATGGTTGTGGTGTTGTTCCCACCTAGGTTCTAACCCCCACTCGACCATTATGATCGCAAAATTGAGCCTTCACTGATCCACCACGCTTGTGAGTTTGGGCCTTAGATTTGTAATAAGGGGATGAGGTCCCCCCATTTGTGGCCTCACTGGTTCATAGCTCTAGGTCAAAATGGCTTCATGTAGAGCCAGAGGGCGTGTCATGCCAACGTCAATGGTCACATTAAAAAGTTTACCAGGCACTAAAAACATAAAATAAAATAAAATAAATTTCAAAACCCAACATGTAGTTTAGTAGTTTAGTAATGCACATGGTTTGATAGTTCTACATGCACATTTACTTAATGATTGAGCCCTTGACACAAAAAGAGAGGAACATATAACTATTCAATGCAATATATATATATATATATATATATATATATATATATATATATATATATATATTTGTGAACGGACACATTTGTGAATGAATGACTCCTTTGCATGATAGCCTTTCACATCACCTCTACCTTTAACCTACAAATGTGCCCCTTTTAACTTTAATATATTCTTTATTATATCTTATATTAGATTATATGTAATATTAAATTTATATTTAAATTATATATTACATATTAATTATTTAAATATTTATATTAAAAATCATTGAAAAGATATATAATGCTATATTAGATGTTATATTTACATTACATGTTTTATAATATATAAACAATATATTATATATTAAAATTATATTATATATTATCTATTATATTAATTATTTAAAATATCTATTTTGTATACTTTAGAGTAACATATCTTAATTAAAATGAATTTATTCAAAAAATGTTCTTAAAATCTTTATAATTAAATATATATATAACTCACTAATAGGTTGGAGCTTACTTGACCCAAAAAAATATAGGTTTATAATGAGTGTATGTTAGCTTTAAGTTTCATTTTATAATAATGCATGATAGGAATACAATAAAAAGTAGCCCTATAATGTCTATTTATTTGATTTTTAATAAGAATTTTAATTTATTGCTTTGTACTAATTATTTTATCATATTTATTTTGAATGGACAAACAAATACAATTTGATTAATTGAACATATAACTTTATAATTTTTTTTTCTAACAACTGTTATATTAAATCTTGTTTTCAATCGTTTATAACATACTTTTTTCTCTCAAAAAATTAAAATAATAAATTAATATATTTGTGTTTATCTTCTCTATAGTTATGTCGTTAATCAAATTTGTTAATTATTCTAAAATTACTAAACTACTAAACTATTAAGAGGATGCAAACATTTTTTAATTGAAGAGATGTAATAAGAGGATGCACATTTTGACTACAAAATCCAATTTGAGATAAATCAAACGACATTGTATTGAGTATAAATGGCTTCTAGCTCTCTAGTGTGAGTAATACGGTGGAATGAGGATAATAAATCGCAATAAAATAAGTTGATGCTATGTCAAACGGGGAAAATATATTAGTTTAGGACAAATGGGAAAATGGAAAATACATTGAACGATGACACTTGTTATCAAAGGATTTGACAGCAACAAAGTATAGGATTTGACAAACGTCAAATCTTCCCAAGAAACCTGCATGCAAACACTACTACAAGAAAGAAGAAGACAGAAGAGAGAAGTAATTCAGAAAGCTATGGCGGCCAAAATGAGAGAGACTGCAAACCCATTGTGAAAGAAATTATCTTCTATTAACACAATGATGAAAATAATACAATCTCGGTAAAGAATACAAAGAAGACAATCCTTATAAAGGATGTCGAAACCCTAAAAGGGCAACTAACTCAGAAAAGGAAACTTTCCTAAGTCTAACTAAACTGCCTAAGAGAAACTTAAGCACTAAGGAGTAATTACTAAAGATTACTCTAACACAAAGTACTTGATTAAAAAGTAACCATATGTAGCAGTGGATAATCCCTACACTGTATTGGGTTAAAAAGGTAGCGCCAGCTCCAAACAACTTGTTACGGAAATGATAATCTTTAGAAAGTCTAGATAATGTTTATTTATCCAAATCACTCATGACATCTGGGTTAAATCGCCATCATTCATGTGTCATACCCAAGACAAACTCAAAACAAGCATTGAAGGACTTGAATTCCACATGTAAATTAAAAATAATATCATTAAATAATTAACTTATTAAGCAAATAGGTAAGTATTTTTTTTAGACAAAAGCGAGTACTCGTTGTATTTAATATATTAATATCAGTATAAACTAGTTCGAGGGCTCATCCGGGAAAGAAACAGGAAGAAAACCCAAAATCCTTGCCCATTAAAATCATGAAATTACAAAATTCAATTGACCAACTAAAATATGGAGATATTGTTAGGGTTTGACAGAACCGGAACAATATAAGAATAAACAGTTATACGCAGAAACAATAGAAGAAAGAAACTAAACGCAGATAACACAGATTTAACGTGGTTCACCCAAAACCTGGGCTACGTCCACCTACACAGCCGTCCAACCTTTCTTATTATCCATCAAAAACATACACCACACTACAATGCATTATACATCTCAAATGCTTATAACATGCGTTTTAGGGCAGCCTCTAAAATCGACCATTTTAGGGTTTTACAATGTTGGTCTTCTTTTTCCCAAAAAAGCAAATCTCTTTCCCGAAAAAGCACCAAAAAATTTCGGCCACAATATCAACATCTACTACATGATCAGTCACCAAAATATCAACAGATATTGCTGCCATACAACTATGAGTGCCCAAGCGCAGATTATAAAATGAATATACACTACTATGACTAGAGAGTCCTGATGTTCAAAATCTATTGATAACATCCAGCTTACCAAAACCAAAAATAACCATGGAAGGAACACATATTAATGTTATACATATACAAAAATAAATTCCCAAAGACCCACCTACTCCTCCATGGCGTTCGGGTCCACGCAATCAAATTCTGGTTGGGATCTTGGTGTTCACCCATAGTTTCTTCGAGCTAATCTCCTTAAGGGTCTGTATCCCAACCCGATGAGCTTGAGAATCCATGATCACCCTGCGCTGGTATAACCCATGATCCCTATGCTATAAATTCCATTTGAGCAATGGTAGGAGTTGGCTGCCCATCAACATCCCCAGTCGGTCGTGCTTGAGCTGTGGTAGAAAATGACAACGCACTTGTGTCTCCAATCGGCTGTATGTTGAGGTCTGGGAGGGTCTGCATCTGGGGTGAAGATAGTGGTAAGATCACACCCGCATCATGGGTGTTTGGGATTTCCAAAAAATATAATAAAACATACACCATAGATCGAGTTTTGTCCTCTAATTCTTGCCCGAGGCTACGACCATACATGTGCAGAGCACTCTTTACAAATCTGAAACTTTGTTTTTCTAATGAACGCTTAATACTGTCAAATACCACCATATCCTCATGCTTATTGAGTAGAAGACACTGTGGAAACAATCCTCCCACTAGAGCATGGCCCTTCAAAATGTCATATTTTAACACAACCTTTTTAAGTTTATGGTCCCAAATATACTGTTGCTTTACTACCTTTTGAGCAAGAATCTCAAGAAGATGGACGGATTGCAACAAATCTAGGGCATTTGAAAGGAGTATCGATGCTAGTTGTGATGGAAACAAGAATTTTTTGGTATGAGGAAAAAGGATTTCATCCCCATTGACTCTCTGAATTGCATGCCTTACGATGTTTGAATTACAGATAAAATGTCATCCATGGCCGCGTCATCTATCTGCGACGGTAGAACTTCATCCCCCACGTCTGATTTCAATCTCATTATGTAGTT
The DNA here is from genome assembly GCA_018584345.1 of Thuja plicata. Lineage (NCBI taxonomy): Eukaryota > Viridiplantae > Streptophyta > Pinopsida > Cupressales > Cupressaceae > Thuja > Thuja plicata. The sequence continues at coordinate 2,332,812 of MU225567.1, forward strand.
TTTAGGTAGCATTTCACAATGATACCACTTACACACCTCACATTTGATGCAGATATCATTCACATTCTCCATTACTACTTGTCCAAACATATATTTTGCACTCAGAATGTTCAACACTACTAATGGCATTGCATATGGTCTACACTTTGTCTGCTTTAAAATGAGCTGACTGTACATCAAAGTGGTGTGAAATAATAACAAATCCAGTCTGATTTGGGCATATTAACTGTGTCTTGGGCGGCAAACCAAGTTGTAGCATTTCACACATACCACTCTGCATGACCATGTGAAGAAACAGGTACTTCAACATCACCATTTGACAGCTGCATATTTCACACATACCGTCATCTTACGAAGGGCAATATCACCAAATTGGTGGCTAATTCTTGTTTTATCATTAACTATACTACACTCACCATCGTAATAAATGCACACAACAAGTAATTGTACCTCTGCATGTGTTGTCCATGTCAGCCCGTCACATATTAAATACCACAACTTTCCCTATCCTCCATGACTAACCTTAGGAAATCTTTGTGATCCTACATTACATTATCTGGTGAGAGAGACATCAAATCCCTCCCATCACATCCCACATTTGAAAGCCAGTCTGCAACTGCATTTCCTTCCTGAAGTGTATGTGATATGGACGGCTCCACGAAGGAATATAATAGTTTCCAAATCTATTGCAGAATGTAAGCGATCTGCCAATTGTGGGATTCCCTCTTAAGGCATGCATTAATAATTACCATTGAGTCGTCTTCCACTTGTATCTTTTTTAATCCACCTTGTTTAGCTAGAATTAATCGAACAAACATGGTATGGGCTTTGACTAGATTGTTAGTTCTCTGTGGTAGTGAAGAGTCTTTGATAGCTAGGATTTTTCTAGTACAATCTCTAATGCAAGACCCCAAGCTTGATACTCCCTGGTTCCCCTAAGATGCCCCATTGAAATTCATTTTGACCACACCGCGTGAGGGTGGACTACATTTAACTATAGATCTGTCCAAAGTCTCTTTATCTGGATACACATGTGGCAAACCAATAGGGACCACTAATCCTTTCCAATGTCGCATAAGTATCCCATCCCAATGTGAAACAATAGGCCTACCTCTATACTTGACCAGGCTGGCATCTACCACTTTTGAAATGGATACTTCGATGCCTACCAACACCTTGTCAATGGGAGAGATGACATGTCTAAAAATACGTTTATTTCTTTCCCACCATATCTCCCATACTAATAGAGTTGGGGTACACTTCCAAATATTCATGAACATGGAGTTAGGATATAAGATTGGCCAAGCTTGAAAAAGATCCCAGAGCTTATGAGGAAGGGGGGATTTGAAATGCAACTTGTTGAGGACAAAGTACCAACATTCTTGTGCAAAAGAGCAATTAAAGAATAAGTGGTCTGAGTCTTCAAGGGTTTCATCGTACAAAAAATATTTGAAAGGTTGGACAATACTAAATTTATTTAGTCTCTCACTAGTAAGAATCCTCTTTTTTAGAGCCAACCATGCAAAGCGCCTTGCTTTGGGGAGGATAAATTTGTTCTAGCAAAAGGTGAAAGCATGATAGGGACTCAAAGGTGTGTCTAATTGCATGAGAATTTTACATCTTGCCTTTATGGAGTACTTACCATTTCTGCCTGGAGCCCACAACAATTTGTCTTCATTTTTTGAGATGAAAACCTCCTTCTAAGAGAGGAGATTACAAAGGTAATCTTTCTACTGATCAGAGATAGGCAACTCATCTAGATCCTTCTAGATTAATTTCCTTTAAAACCAACATACAACCACGATATAATTGATAATCCACTGACCTCATGCATTTTCAGAGGCCATGACAATGTCTTGTTGAAGTATATTTGTGATTAGAGGGGGGCAGCCACCCCACGAATCTCTCCAGAACTTAACATTTACCCCATTGTTTACCTCCCATGATACATACTGGCTCACAATGTCTCTGGAGGACATCATAAAATTCCATATAGTGGACCCCTTTGGTTTATCTAGAATAGACAACACCCAGTTTGGATTGTTGTTACCCAAATATGTTTGCTGCATAATTTGGCACCATTTATTTAGTGGTTTCGTGTACATTTGCCACACAAGTTTCTCTCCAAATGCCTTATTCCTCTTTCTCAAGTCATGAACCCTTGCCCCCCCCCCCCCAAATATTTAATGTGTGACATGTCCTTCAAGGATATAAGAGGGATTTTCTTATCCCCATTCATATTTCTAGTCCACAAAAAATCTCTTAACAGTTTTTGAATCTGTTGGATGGCGGTTGGGGGAGCTTTTAGGACTGCCAGATAGTAATTTGGAATGGCTGCTAAAACTATCTTGATAAGAAGTATTCTACCTAAAAGAGATAGCCATCTTTCTTTCCAAGCCACAATTCTACTTTTTATTCTGTCGATAATGTTTGACCAATAACAAAATTTATACTCTCCCATGAAGAAAGGGATGCCAAGATACATGGATGGTAAATTGTCCATAGAAAATCCCAATATCTGAAAAAAAAATTCTGTAAGTCTCTGCTTGGTGTTAAAGACATATATTTTTGACTTTTGGGTGTTCACTTTCCGCCTTGAAGCTGAGGGATATAACTCTAGTGTATTCTTAATCTATCTAGCTTCTTTGGTGAGAAATGTTCCAAAGAGTAGAGTATCATCAACAAATAGGGAGTAGCTTATCTTCAAAGGCACATGCCCTAATTCAGTTGCATGCACATGCACTGATGCTCTGTTCTTCTGGTACTTTGCTAACTGTCCAGTCTTCTGTACTTAGCCAATTTCTGATCTTCTGATAATGTGTGCTGACTCCAAAACTTCATATGACTTTGTTTCCATAATGACAACACTAAATAGAGTCATATAAACCAGTATAGTCAACTTGCCAACAATCTCCCCCTTTGTCATTAATGGCAAAAAAGAAATATGGCGAAGTTACTATCTATACTCTTATACACA